>PVKM010005768.1:0-46716 GCA_004027735.1 Carollia perspicillata | reverse complement strand
CAAGTACATTCTTCATTTCCTCCTGGCGCTTGTTTATTTTTTCTATTTCCTTTTTCATGCTGGTATAGTTTGGGGTGAGCTCATTGTAGTTCTCCTGTAGTTTCTGGTAGTTTATTGTCATCTCACTGAACTTCCTGATAACCAGTTCTTTGAATTCAATATCTGATAGCTGACTTGCTTCCATTTCATTTAGCACTGTTTCTGAGGCTTCCTACTTTTTTTCATTTGGGGATTGTTTCTTTGTCTTCTCATTATTTGTGAGACTCTTCTTGATAGCTTCCTCTTCTTAAATGTATTTGTTCTGGTTCCCAGTGTTTATGGTGTGAACTGCTGTGATAGAATGCCTGTGAGATTCAGTGGTGCAGTCTCCTTCGGGTATCCTGGTGTTCAGCACTTCCACCTACTCTTTTTTGTGCTTTCTTGTTGGTTTCAAACTTGCCAAACCGGTTTTTCTGGTCTTGCTGTTTGCAGAAGGCCTGGAGTGATTGGTGTGGCGATTCTCCCTTCCTGATATTTACTCATCCTGCTTTCCAAGTACTCTCCCAGCCGTTAGTCTGACTTTTCCCCAATATCTTCGATGTGGGAGTCCTGGTTTTCTTCAGAGCGCTTTTCCCAGTGGTTATCACTAGACAGTGGGGTGTAGGGGCGCCCACTTGTCTAGGCTGGCACCAAATGCTTCCCTTCCCAGGTGATTTGGGCCCAAACACTTCCTTTCCCAGTGCTACCGGGATGGAGTCACTGTGCTTTCCCCTAATGCCCTGCTGGGCTGGGAGTCAGCTTTGGGGCTGTCACAGCAGATTCCCCAGCCCCTCTGTTTGGTAAATTCCTGCTATTCAAGCCTGGTGCCCCATGTATCCCAATTCTCCAGGCAGCCGGTGACACTCGGAGTCAGTGTGCCTATTTTTATCTGTTTTATAAATAGAAGTCTGGTTTAGAACTTTATTTGAAAAGGGGACTTCTTTAATAAACAGGCTTGAAAACTAATGGTGGAAATGAAGAAGCCAGTTGAATTACTAAAGTTTTCACTCTCACAATCTATTGGGCTTTCATATGAAATGAAAGAGAGGGAGATCATTCTTAACAATGAGTTAATACTTCCTATACCAGTCAGAATAGATAAGATTACATTGTAGTAAGAAATAATTCCTAAATTTCCATTGTGAACCACAAAATATTATCTCATACTCATGCTATGTGTTTATGCTAGCTTGGCTGAACATCTTTTCCATATAATTTTCACTCCAGGACCCAGGCTTATGGATAACTGGTCTATGTGGAACACTGCAGTTGACACAGCAGAGGGAATAGGGAACATGAGCACACACTGGTACATAAAGCCTCTGCCTGTGTGTGACACATACCATATTTGCTCATATTTCATTGGTAAAACCACATTGCATGACTATGCCTGAGTTCAAAATAGACATTTGTAATCATTCGACAGGGAGGGACACTGCAAGAAGGGACACAAAATATAGGTAAATAGTGCTACAATAAACTATACTTATTTGTGCCAGGCCCTCTTCACTTATGCTTTATAATAATTCTATTAGGAGGCACTATAATTACTCCATTCTGAAGGTAAAGAATTAGAGGCCTAGAGAATTATGTGACTTGCTAAAGGTCACATAGTTGAGTAGTACCCAAAGTAGGAATTAGAATGTAACCAGTCTGACTCCAGAGCCTATGTTCTTAAACATCATGCTATACTGCTTAGGTTGAGTTTCCTCTCAAATCATGGGTACTACTCTTCAGCCCTGTCCTACAGTTGGTATTTTAAATAGGTTATGATATTACATCAAAGGCTGTGATTCCAGAAGGGCAGTCAGTTATAATTCCATAGCCTATTTAAGGTACTCAAATGTATAAATTCCACAAAAACAACAGTTCTGGTCATTTTCAAACATAAAAGTCAAACACATTAAAAATAGTGATTATTTCAGCACTTGTTTTAAAGTAAAAAAATACTTCTGTATATTTATAAAGATTTATTTCAGCCTTGAAATTAAGCACAACATGTAATTTAATTTTCACCTTTTTAAGGATATAAATAGCCACCAAAGGTATGGGCTCACCTAAGCCTGCCTTTAGGATTTGTGCTAATTTATATTCAAGAAAAAAGGGACCCCATAGCAAGGATACTCATTGGGAGGATTTACTGAAGAACAATTAATTGGCCTTAGAACAAGACAATCCCTATTCTTGGACAAAATACTACTAATATTGCAGCTTCTGGGTGGAGCCAAGACCTGAAACTTTGTATAGAGTCTAATGAATTCGTGGCTGTGGGGTCCTGAATATCAAAACTTCAGCTGCCTTCTGCACTGATGAAATTGCAGCCCAGTTAGTTGTTTCTTTGCTGATTGACTTTGGTCCTAAGGATATCATATCTGAGCAAAATCTCAAGTCTTGGCTACACCCAGGAGCTGCACTACTAGTGGCATTTAAAAACATATTAACCAATGATACATCTGATAAGGGGTTAATAACAAAAATTTATTTAAAAACTTATAAAACTCAACACCAAAAGAGCATACAATCCAAAGAAAAAATGGGCAAAGGACCTGAACAAACACTTCTTCAAAGAAGACAAACAGATGGCCAATAGACATATGAAAAGATACTCAATGTCACTAATGATCAGAGAAATGCAAATTAAAACCACAATGAGATATCACCTGACACCTGTCAGAATGGCTGTCATCAGTAAATCAGCAAACAGTAAGTGCTGACAAGGATGTGGAGAAAAGGGAACCCTTTTGCAGTGTTGGTGGGAATGCAGATTGGTGCAGCCACGATGGAAAATATTAATGAGCTTCCTCAAAAAAATTAAAATGGAGCTGCCTTTTGACCCAGTGATCCCACTTCTGAGAATATATCCTAAGAATCCCACAACACCATTTTGAAAGAATATGTGCACCCTTATGATCATAGCAGTGTTATTTACAATAGCCAGGATCTGGAAACAGCCCAAGTGCCCAACAGTACATGAGTGGTTAAAAAAAGCTGTGGTACATTTACACAATGGAATACTACATGGTTGTAAAGAAGAAAATGTTATCTTTTGTGACAGCATGGATGGACCTGGATGTTATCATGCTAAATGAAATAAGCCAGTCAGAAAAAGATTAATACCTTATGATCTCACTTATATGTGGAATCTAATGAACACAATAAACTGACAAGCAAAACAGAAACAGAGGCATGGACACATGAAATAGACTGACAGCTGTCAGAGGGAAGTGGCAAGATAGGGGCTGGATGAAAAAAGGTGAAGGGATTAGCCAAATAACATATATCCATAACCCATGGACACAGACAACGGTGTGGTGAAGGTCAGAGGGAAGGTCAGAGGGAGACAGGGACTGGATGGAGGTGGGCAAAGTATGTGTGGGAGGGTGGGGACATCTGTATGATGTCAACAATAATTTTTTTAATTCCTATGGATAAATTTCATAGCCATAATAACAATCTCTGAACCTGTCCTGCCTCATTTTCTAATAGTATGCCTTTTCCTAGAACAATTATAGACTTTCAACCAGGTAAGTAAAGAATAGAAAAATCTGTTCTTAATATAAAATCTGAAAAATATTTCAGTTGCACATACCTTGGCTTTAACTCATTTTGTCTTAGTAACGGACCCATGAGGGAGCTACTCAGATTAACCTGATTTTATAAATGAGTAAACTAAAATTTAGAAAGTTGTGGTAATTGTTCCTGCTCCAAGAAGGCAGATTGTATCATTCCTCTATATTTCAAGAACTTCACATAGTACCTGGCACATAGTTAATGCTCAGGAAATAGTTGAATCCATGACTAATATGCAAGGAATTGTTTTATTTCACACTATATGCAAGTCATTTTGCTTCACCCCTACTATGTTTTCACCCATCTCATCCTTCATCCCTCAGACCGTGCCACCATCACTGTTTGACCTTTTCTACAGCTTACAGTGGGATAGCAGTGGAAGAAGGTGGTTGCTTAGCGAATCAAATTCAAATTCCTTATTCTCAGATTTGCCTTTAGGAAGCAAACAAAGTAATGCAATCCCAGAGAAGGCAGCCCTTGGGGAAAATGTTTTCCCACCACCTGCCTTCTATGTTTCCAAACACAGGCTCCAGAGGCTCCATATGCAGTTTCTAAAGCAATTTGCACTCCCAATCTTAACAGTTGTATGCAGTTTGCCAATATTTTGTTGAGGATTTTAGCATCCAGGTTCATCAGCAATATTGGCCTGAAGTTTTCTTTCTTTGTTGTGTCTTTATCTGGTTTTGGGATTAGGACGATGTTAGCTTCATAAAAAGAGTTTGGGAGTCTTCCATCCTTTTGATTTTTTTTGAATAGTCTGTAAAGGATAGGGGTTAGCTCTTCCTTAAATGTTTTGTAGAATTCTCCTGTGAAACCATCTGCTCCAGGGCTTTTGTGCATCGGGAATTTTTTATTACTGCTTCAATTTTGTCTGCTGTTATTGGTCTGTACAGGCTTTCTGCTTCTTCTTCATTTAGTTTTGGAAGATTATATTTTTTCAGAAATTTGTCCAGTTCACCTAGGCTTTCAAATTTCTTGCCATACAGTTCTTCATAGTAGTTTCTTACACTCCATTTATTTCTGCGGTGTCAGTTGTAATTTCTCCTCTTTCATTTCTAATTGTGTTTATTTGGGTCCTCTCTCTTTTTTTCTTGAGAGCCTACTTAAAGGCTTGTCAATTTTGTTTATGTTTTCAAAGAACCAGCTTCTAGATTCATTGATCCTTAGAACTGTGCTTTTAGTCTCTATGTCATTTAATTATGCTCTAATCTTGGTTATTTCCTTCCTTCTACTAGCTCTGGGCTGTCTTGGTTGTTGTTCCTCGAGTTCTTTTAGGCGCAGGGTTAGGTTGTTTGTTTGAAATGTTTCTGTCTTTTTCAGGTAGGCCTGTATTACTATGAACTTCCCTCTTAGGACTGCCTTTGCTGTGTCCCATAAATTTTGAGTTGTGAGTTCATTTTCATTTGTTTCCAGAAACTTTTTTTATTTCTTCTCAAATTTCATTCTTGACCCATTCATTGTTCAATTGCATGCTATTCAATCTCCAAGATTTTGAGTGTTTGGGGATTTTCCCCTTGAGGTTAGTTTCTAGTTTCAATCCCTTGGAGTTGGAGAAAATGCTTGGTATGATTTCAAATTTCTTGATTTTGTTGAAGCTTGTTTTGTGTCCTATCATGTGGTCTATCTTTGAAAATGTCTCATGTGCATTTGAGAACAATGTGTATTTAGCTTCTTTGGGATGAAGGGCTCTTATATATATCAGTTAAGTCCATTTCATCTAGGGCTTTGTTCAATGTCACAATATATTTGTTGATATTTTGTTTGGATGATCTGTCCATTTTTGATAGTGGGGTGTTAAAATTCCCTACTATAATTGTGTTGTTGTGAATTTCCTTCTTGTCCTCTAAGATTTTCTTTATGTATTTGGGTGCTCCTACATTGGGTGCATAAATATGTATAATGTTTATGTCTTCTTGGTGGATTCTTCCTTTGAGTATTATGAAGTGACCTTCTGGGTCTCTCTTTATGCCCCTTTTTTGATGTCTATTTTGTCTGATATGAATATTGCTACCCCAGCTTTTTTTCCCTGTCCATTTGCTTGGAAAATTTGTTTCCAATCCTTTACTTTCAATCTGTGTAGGTCTTTTGTCCTAAGGTGGGTCTCTTGCAGGCAGCATATGCGTGGGTCATGCTTTCTTATCCATTCAGCTATTCTGTGTCTTTTGATTGGAGAATTTAATCCATTTACATTTAAGGTTATTATGGATAGGTACTTTTTCATTGTCATCTTCGTACCTCTGTTCCTCTCTCTTTCTCTCTCTTTTCCTTTGTTTCCTTAAAGCAGATCCTTTAGCATGTCTTGCAGAACTGGTTTAGTGGAAGTGTATTCTTTTAGACTTCTTTTGTCTGAAAAGCTCCTTATTTGGCCTTCTATCTTGATTAGAGCCTTGCTGGGTAAAGAAGCCTGAATTGCAGGCTCTGGTTCTCATTACTTAGAATGTTTCTTGCCATTCTCTTCTGGCTTGGAGCGTTTCTATTGAGAAGTCAGTTGCTAACCTCATCAGGGCTCCCTTCTATGTTATTTCCTTTTTCTCCCTTGCTGCCTTTAAGATTCTCTCTTTGTCTTGGAATATTGCCATTTTTATTATGATGTGTCTTGGAGTGGGCCTCTTTGGGTTCCTCCTGATTGGGACTCTCTGTGTTTCTTGGATTTGTGTGACTTTTTCTCTCATCAGATTAGGGAAGTTTTCCATCATTACTTTTTCAAATAGGTTTTCTATCCCTTTTTCTTCTTTTTCTCCTTCTGGTATCCCTATTATTCAGATATTATTACGTTTCATATTGTCTTGCATCTCTCTTAATCCTTCTTCATTCTTTCTGTGCCTCTTTTCCTTTTCCTGATCTTTCTGCGTTTTTTTTTCTATTTTGTACTCCAGCTCGCTGATCTGATCTTCTGCTTCATATATCCTGCTTTTGATTCCTTCTACTGTGTTCTTCAGTTCAGATATTGTGTTCCTCATTTCCTCTTGGCCCTTGTTAATATTTTCTATTCCCTTTTTTATTTTGATATAGTTTGCAGCAAGTTCATTGTAATTTCCTTGTAGTTTCTTGTAGTTCATTGTGAGCTCATGAAGCTTCCTGGTAATCATTGCTTTGAACTCAGCATATGATAGTTGAGTTGCCTCTATTTCATTTAGCATTCTTTTATGAGGTTTCCTCCTTTCCTTTCATTTGGGGATTGTTTCTTTGTCTTCCCATTGTTTGTGAGATTCTTCTTATTAGCCTCAGCTTCTCAAACTTATCTGTTCTGGCTCCCTGGGTTTATGGTGTGAGCTTCTGTGGTAGAGTACCTGTGAGATTCAGTGGTGCAGTCTCCTTGGGTATCCTAGTGTTCACTGCTTCTGCCTTTTCCTCTTTGCGATCAGTTGGAGGGGTAAGGCAAAATGGTTTAAGACAGCAAGAGAGTATTCTATGTTATTTACAGTAGCAGCCAGTAAAGAAGAGATAGGACATCCTTTGGTCATGTGTAGTATTAACTGTGATATACCACCCAACAAGTCACTTTTTAGAAATGGTGGAATGAAGGTAAGTCTGTTGTTGGAGAGGGAAGGGTTGTGAGTTAGATCTGGAAAGTAGTGAGGTTGTGAGATGTCAGATTCTGAGGTAAGGTGAGAATAAAGGATAGTAGATAGGTGTAGTGAGTGAGAGAATAGAGTTAACTGCTACAGGAATAGAGTTCAGAAAACCATGAAGTAGGCTAGGATCTGGGAGGGGTGTTGTGTAGTATTTACAATAGTATGGAACACCTAATATTTACAATAATATTAGAGCAACAATCATATGACAGAATCTATGGAATCTAGATACCAAGAATAAGGAGTCTCGGACCTTCAGTAGTGTGCTAATGTAACACAGGGGAAGTGGAGGACAGTAAATTAACAGTACACTATGACTAAGAGAACAGGGAAAACTTGTCAATCAATACAATATACCCAGCCAAACAAAGAAGACTAAACAGAAGGAAGAGTAATACCAAAATATTATTCAAATAAAAGATGTAAGAATAAGGTAAAAATAATGATGCAGATATTCAGTATCTTGCAGGTTCCTTGTAATAGCAAAGTGAACTTTGTCTCTCTCAACTGTTAGGAAGCCACCTCTTTGGGACCAACTCTGGTTTTTTCACAGTTCTGGTTTTCTTTGTCTCATTTGTGCATATTTTTTAAAAAGCAGACTAAGGAAGGTAGAAGAGATAAAATTGGAAAGAAAGGAAGAATGAATAAAACAAGAAAGAAGGAAAGAGAGGTAAAAATCATTAAGACATAAAAAATAAAAATTAAAATATAAAAAAATTCTTTGGAAAAATCAAACAAACAAACACACACACACACTTACACACCAGGGAAAACATTGAAAAAAGAAAAAAACAGAAAAAAGAATAAATATAAAAATAAATTAAAAAGAAAAAACAAACTACCCTCTTGCTGGTTTCAAACTGGTCAGACCAGTTTTTCTGTTCTTGCTGGCTATGGCAGACTGAGGAGCAGGTCTGGGTCCCTGGGTCTCTGTGTTTCTGTCTGCAGGCACACCCACTCTGAGTTTATCTGAGCCATTTTGCATTCTATGGCTGCCCGGGTTTATCTAGCCTTCTCAAGGTTTCTCGCTGATAAGGGTTTACCAGGTGCAGGCTCCGAGTCACCCACTGCACACTCTCTGAGTCGCCCATGGTGCACTCTCTCTCTCTCCGGATCCCAGCATGGTTCCCCGGTGCTCTACAAATCTCTCTCTCTTCCTGGGTTGGGGGCGTGCCCGGCAAGGATGCCTCTGGTCACACCACTCAGGTGCACACTCTTTCCAGGTCTCTGCATGGGTGCTCACAGCCCCCGTGTTTTGCAGCTCAATCCTTGAAATTGCTCTCTAAAAATTCAAACATCCAGGCTTCCCCTCAGTGCTGTTTGAACCCTGCCTACCTGGGGAGGGAGCATCAACCCAGCTCCCTTCAGTCAGCCCAAGGGGCCAGGGGCTGGGGTTGCAGCCTCCCTGCTTCCCGCACTGATCTCTAGGCCTCTATTGTCCCAAAGTAGTCCCCTTACCATCTGGTTTTTCAATGTCCACTACAACTTTTGATCTCCTATCTTCATATATGTTGTGGTACTGTTGGCTGTCTGCTCTGTTCCTCTATAGATCGGCCTGGTTTCTCTCCCATGTGTAGGAGGACGTGGAATCTGCTCTCTCTTACTAAGCTGCCACCTTCTCCCAAACCATGAAGACTCTTAAAGTCTTAAGGATGAGAACTTTTGTCTGGACTAAATCCTGAACACACAAGCTCTTCCTCTGGCATTTAAAGAAGACAATATTTGAGAGGTTGAGCCTACTACAGTGTTATTGGCAGGGTTTCACTAGGGGAATGATTTCCAAATATTTCTTAGCTATGAATTCTAAAAATTAAATTTAATATACCAAATAAACAAAAATGTATATTCTCTGGATAAATTAGGGAAAAGGACCTAGACCTATGATAGTTTTGTCTCCTTATATCAGCTTCTGAAGATTCTCCATGAACACAATGGGGTGCCAAACACAACCCAAAGGGCACCAACATTGACTGTAAGCTCCAAAATGCAGTAGTGTGGACCATATCTGGATTATATGCCTTTCTCTTTCTTTTTTTGGGGGGGATAATATGCCTTTCTGTCCTCTGCTCTATGTTCTAAGCCTGACACATAATAGGAGCATCATAATCATGTATTGAATAAATAGTAAAGGCCAGTGTTTTGAAGCAGTTGCTATTGATTAAGTGACTCATCCTCCTGTAAAGTGTATATGTGCCTGTATATGTGCGTTGAAGGAAAAGGAACTAAAAACTGAGGGTTGGGTGCATGAGTGACCAAGTCTATGATGGTGAGTTTGCAACAGTTGGAACACAAAGAGGAGCCAGATGATGAGTAGTGAATGGCTTAGTAGTAGGCTGTTAGGTCCTGCAGATTTACCAACCAAGCTGATTGGTTTGTTCCTTCATTTGTTAGATAGTTATTGATTTATACCGTGCATCTGATTAGCTCCTAAGAGACAAAGATGACTAAAACACAGTCCCTTCTCTCAAGTAGCTTATGGTCTGGTAGAGGAAAGAGATATGAAAACAAATAATTGACAATAAAATAAGTAATGGCAATAATGATGATAAAACTGTTACACTGACATCTTTCATTCTCTGTCTTGGTGGCCTAGGGTTCACTGAATCTGTGGATTTCCACTCTTCAAGGGAGAATAGATACTAGCTACAACAACAAATTGTTGCTTAGCTCTGACTACCAGATTAGATTTTTTTGTTAATTTATAGATGACTTTAATTTATTAACATGAGATCCCCAGTTAAAGAAAACACACAAAGAACAAAAGTGAATCTTAATTTTCCCAAATCTCTCACCAAAAATTAGCATTTACTTTCATTATTAATATAGTCAACACACCACAGTAATATTAGCCATATATGTGACTTTGTTATCAATGAAATCACATTTTCATGTCACATTAATT
The DNA here is from genome assembly GCA_004027735.1 of Carollia perspicillata. Lineage (NCBI taxonomy): Eukaryota > Metazoa > Chordata > Mammalia > Chiroptera > Phyllostomidae > Carollia > Carollia perspicillata. The sequence goes on along the minus strand of PVKM010005768.1, from coordinate 36,651 downwards.
ATGCTGCAGCTGCTATGGCTGGTGTGGCTCAGTGGATTGAGTGCTGGCCTGTGAACCAAAGGGTCACTGGTTCAATTCCCAGTCAGGGCATATGTCTGGGTTGCGGGTTGGGTCCCTGGTGGGGAGTAGTGTGTGAGAGGCAACCACACATTGATGTTTCTCTCCTTCTCTTCTTCCTCCCTGTTACAGAACAGTCACACACACATACACAGTGGCCTGGACTCTGGAGGACGCTATACTAATACCATCCAGACCACCCACTGGGCTCCTCTGTCTGCCGCCAGAGGAAAGACATCTCTCAATGACAGAGATTAGTGAAAAGGAAAGGAAACGTTTATTTAAGGCTACACAAACTTAAATAAATGACCCCATGTCCCCATTAAACTAGCAAAGTCCTTTAGGCCAACTACTGATGCCCACAGTGCTTCCTTCTCCCCTTGCCCTTATCTGAGCTACCATAAGTCTGGAAAAGCAGCACACGTCCACATCTCGAGGTTGCTGGCACCGTCAGCTGTGCTGCCATCCAGGCAAAGCCTCTTCTTTCCTCCACCAGAGGTGCGGGGGTCTGCAGTCTTGCCAAGCCTCATAGATCTGCTCCCTGCAATGCTGCAAGGGGATCTGCACTCCCGCTCGGACCACGTGGCTCTTCCCCACTGCCACCGCCACGTGTTTCTCCTCCTACTGCACCAGCACTGCAAAGGGGTCTGCACTCTTTCAACTTCATGTGGTTCTCCCCTCACAAAGCTTCAAGAGGATCTGCGCTCTTCCAAGTCTGCATGGTTCTCCTTCTGCAAAGCTGCAAGGGGATCTGCACTCTTCCGAGTCTGTGTGGTTCTCCCTCTCAATGGTTGCCGCATCCCTCCCTTTTATACTCCCACCATCTTCCTCTGAGGCTTCATTTCCAGCTCCTCCCACAGTTGGCTCCCTCTCAGGACTCCCATACTCAGTTGCCATAGTGAGTCTGGGAAGGCATGGCCCCATGGTGTGGAGCCAATCATCTCTCAAGCAGGCGCTGTAATCAGGGGGAGTTGCCTCCCAGTAATGCTTTGCCAGAGGGAGGGGTGTGCAGCAGGGAGGGGGGTTCTTGATCCCTCTTTGGGGCCCCCCTCTTGGCTGCACTCTTTTACATCATTTCCCTTCTAAAAATAAATAAATAAATATTTTAAAAATTATTACTGCTGCTATATCAAACTATTCCTTACACTCATTATTACTTCAGAGTTATGGTGATTACTAAACCTGCCAGTGGATATTATTATGTAATACATTAATAAAGGAGCACACATATTATTTTATCATAATTGTTTATATTTTGATAACTATATTTTAATATAATTGACTTCCTTTGTAATTCTATGTACTTTATTTTCTCTATTTAAACATATTATTCTGAGAATGGATTTATAGGCACCATCAGACTGTTAAAGCAGGCCATGATGTCACAAAATGGTTAAGAATCTCTGCTAGATAATAGTCTTAAGAGTGATTTTTTATCAAGGAAGAAAATAATTTTCAAATAACAATAGCTCTCTTTATATATTTAAAGAAAAGCCTGGAATTTTATTATAAGCCATGAATAAAGAGAACTCAGTCTAAGATATAAAGGAAGTTCCCACCTGCTTGAGGAATAAACAGCACCTTCTGAGACTAAAGATGTGGAACTCTGGAATAAAAAAGAGAAGGAGAGGAGCAAATGGACAGATATCAGAGGGCCAGGTAGAAACCACTAGAGTTTGAGGGGTGTTCCTCACCTGGAACAAACTATGAATATGTGAAGCCCCTTGGAAAAGGCCTGCATTCACCTTGGTGGTAGAGCAACCTGACATCCAAGTGTTAGGACAACAATTAGGGAGGGAGGATTCTAAGTGTGTGGGCCTGGTGTGGCACTTCTGTTTCTTCATTGCCTGTGTCTGGCATGTGGAAGATACAAAATTTGAAGGATTAGAGAGGACCAATGGGATACCAGAGGCCTGTGTTTGGATTGAAGAGGTTACAAAATCAGGGGGCTTCGAAACCAGAAACGAATAGCTAGGACCATGGATTTCAACAACAGGCGCAACCAATGAAGTCCCTAAAAGACCAAAGGGTCTTCACAGCATTTCAGCACAGGAGTGTAAGGATTATTACAGACCACCAATTCCATAGCAGAAAATAGTGAGCATCCAGAATAAAGAGTATGGATCCAAGCCTCTATTCTACCTAACTCTACTGCCCAAAGACACCATGTCTTGTAAGAAGAGAGAAATGTAGTTAAAATATGCAGGATTCAGCATTTATCCAAAAAAAAAAAGCTGATTCTTTTCAATTGACACAATGAATCGTGTGTCTACATTTCATCCCCACTAGCCAACAGGATGGGACATTCCTAGGGGTAGTTTAGTTTAATTCTAGAGAACATTTTTGCACATGTGAATTGCTGCATATACATTCCAATCCTGCTGTACGTGTTTTGGCACTGTGATATAGAAGTCAGTTCAGAGTCAAGAAGAGAACAAAAGGAGAAGTGTTCAGTTCTGTGAGGATATTGGTGGTGGGATGGGTGAGTCAGGAAAGGCTATACTGAAGAGGGAACATTTCAGTTGTACCCTGAAAGATGAGCAAGTTTTCCAGGAGCGCTTGACTTGGAAAATCAACCTTCTTGATCAAGAAAGTAAATCTACACAGTTTAATTTGAAGAGTACCAGGAAGGACTTCTAAGGCTGCACAAATAGCTTCCAGAACGCTATTAAAGATTTTGGTGGGATTGCAGACTGGTACAACCACTATGGAAAACAGTATGGAATTTTTCCCAGAAAACTAAAAATGGATCTGCCTTTTGACCCAGCAATTCCACTGCTAGGATTATATCCTAAGAACTCTGAAACACCATTCCAAAAGAACCGATGCACCCCAATGTTCATAGCAGCACAATTTACAATAGCCAAGCGTTGGAAGCAACCTAGGTGCCCATCAGTAAATGAATGGATCAAAAAACTATGGTCCATTTACACAATGGAATTCTATGTGGTAGAAAGAAAGAAGAAGCTCCTACCCTTTGCGACAGCATGGATGGAACTGGAAAGCATTATGCTAAGTGAAATAAGCCAGGCGATAAAAGACAAATACCATATGATCTCACTTTTAACAGGAACCTAAACAACAAAACAATCAAACAAGGAGAATATAACCAAAGACATTGAAATAGAAAATCGGATGACAGTAACCAGAGGGGAGAGGGGTGGGAATTTCAGGAGAAAAGAGGAAAGGTTTACAGGAATAAGTATAAAAGACACATGGACAAAAACTAGGGGGGTGGAAATGGAAAGGAGAGGGGCAGGGCTGGGTGGGTGGGCTGGGATGGGAGTAAAAGACTATACTTGAAAACTGTACTTGAACAACAACTAAAATAAAAATTTAAACATCTAAGTTTGCTGTTAAATGTCTTCTAGACCAGTGCTTCTCAAACTGTGATTATGATCACATGTGGATCTTGTTAAACTGAAGATTCTAATGCTTCAGATCTACAGCAGGGACTGAGGCACTGCTTTTTTAACATAATCCCAGTGGATGCTGATGTTGCTGGTCCATGTGTCACACTTTCTGTAGCAAGGTTCAAGAATACCTTAATAGTCTTGGCAAGGTAGCTCAGTTGGTAAGAGCATTGTTCTGATACTCCAAAGTTGCAGGTTCCATCCCCAGTCAGGACACATACCAGAAGCAACCAATAAATGTATAAATAAGTGGAATGACAAATTGACACCTCTCTCTCTTTCTTTCTTTCTCTCTCTCTTCCTCTTCCTCTTTCTCAAAAATTGATACGTTAAAAAATAAAAACAAAAATGAATACCTTCATAAATGTAGCAAATAATAGCTAACATTTAACATGTCCTTATTATATGGTAGGCATTGTACAAAGTCCTTCATACATTATCACACTGCATTTGATCCTTATGATAAACTTACGGGGCAACTATGAATTTTCAGTAATTTTAGAATTACTGAAATCTCAAATTCAGAGAACTTTCAGCAATTTTCCAAAAGCCACTGCTGAGATTAAATGCAGGTTGCCTCGCCCTGACTTTTAGCTCTTAGATTCTTCTACCTGCTGGAAGGAGTAACATTAAAATGACTGTTTTAGTTTTGCTTTTGTGTGTTTTTTTCTAAGATGCTGGACTTTTTGAATAGCAGCTAGTATGTATAGCAGACACTAATATAATTTATTTGTTTAGTGTGGCTGGAAACCCCAAGGTCCTCTTGCTCAGCCAACTCCACTGATCTCCCACAGTGGCCTCCAAAGCACCATCTGAGAACTCTGGGGCTCCAGGATATTTAGTTAATAACCAAGCTCAGGCAGGTGTTGGTCAATGGATTGAGTGCCAGCCTGCAAACCAAAGGATCATGAGTTTCATTCCCAGTCAGGGCACATGCTTGGATTGCTGGCCAGGTTCCCAATATGGGGTGCTCCAGAGGCAACCACACATTGATGCTTTTCTCCCTCTCTCTCTCCCTCCCTACCCCCTCTCTAAAAATAAATAAATAAAGTATTTTTTGAAAAATAACTGAGTGCTTATAGATGTTCCAAGTTACCATTTTTGGTGAGAATAGTGGACAGTTAACCAATAACAAACTCAGCATCTGGATGGAAGCTAAATCAGGGATACTTGAAACAGAAGGGGCACCAAAAGAAAAAGATGGGAGGCTACAAACTCAGCCACTGTTGACATCCCTGTTTGCTCAGAGTTAGTTCTATCTTGTTACTGTCTTCCCTGAAGTTTGCCTGAGTTTACCTAGATTCTATACCTTTCTTTCCACTATTGGCTTGTGCCCCTGCATTTAAGAGCTGAAATGGTCTGGCTGGCTCCTTACAGCCTCTCAGCTAAATGCTGCCTCAATGCTCTAGAAACCAGGGCAGATGCCTTCCTGGGACAGACTTTTAGAGCTTCTAGTTCCATGTTTTTCAAACATTGCTCTGTGGATTCTGGAGCTCCTCCAGATCCTTCACTCACCCTACTGGGTGGGTAGAGTGAAAGTTTGGAGAAAGTATACAGTAGGTTAGCAGGGCAAGTGTCTTATGCATCATAGAAGGAAGAGCCTGAGAGTCCAGTAATTGAGAGTTCCTACTGCTGATATCTGCTTGATACAGGGATTCCTGATATGGGCATTTTGAGTCTTCCACTGCTAACTGTGGTCTGAGTAATGCTATGACTCTTGGATTCTGATATAGGCTATGTAATGCTTCCCACTGTTTGCCTGAACTTAGCCACCTCTCCTTCTTGAGTCAGGGTAAACTTTCTGCCCTGAGTCTTGACAAATTTTGGAAACAGACACTAGATAACTGCTTAAAACACATTTCAACTCTATGATTTTCTCTGATCATGATTGTTTCTCCCATTCGACTATCTGCTCACATTTCACCTCAGAGAAACCTTCCCTGACCATTCCATCTAAAGAAGCATTCCCATATCTTGCTTTGTTTTCTTCACAGCACTTATTGTTTACCTGACTTTATATTATTTATGTATTGCTTCTCTTCTCACTAGAATCTAAGCTCTGGCTCACTATCATTATCTGCAAAACCTAGAGCATTTCCTGGAATATAATGTGTGCTCAATACATACAGAGTGGGGCAAATGTAGGTTCACAGTTGTAAGTATGTGGAACACAAGATTCATTTTATATTATTATTAATTAATTATTGTATTGTTTTTCATATGAACAACTATAAACCTACTTATGTACTACCATGTAGTGTTCAATGGACAGAGATGGATAGATGGATCCGTTTCACATTCAGTCATGGATTTCTTTAGATCTATGAAGCTATTATTTTCACAGAAGGGTATATAACATGACCTTGCGCACTTTCTGAAACATGGTACTGACTCAATAATGAACTGAATGAAGGAAAATAAAAAGAGAGAGAGAGAGAGACAGGTGGCTGTGGAAAGGGAAGATTATCTTAGACCAATTATATTTATAATGTATAAGACTACTGTGGACAATTCTCCCACCACCATCCCAGGGTAGAATATCAAAACCAGAATCTGTTTAAAAAGCACTTTTCATATTACAAATATAGGGTTAAAGTTTAAAATTTTATTTACAAGCTTTGCACAGTGGCAATATTGTAGTCAATGAGGTTTATCCAAGGTGCAATTATTGCTAACTGAAAACTTAAAAATTTATTTATATATTTTTAAAATTACAAAGAGAAAATATGAAAGAGATTGTTTTTATTATACAAAATATAAAAAGGGCATTAACTTTTTCATTCTTGAAAGACCAGCATGGACTTTAATGGCTGCAGGCAACACTGGACTGATAATCACTAAGGTACTTTTCTCTTGAAAATTCTGTGACTCTAAGCCTGTGCGCATCCCATTGCATGTGACCTGCTACACAATATCTCTTTCCTAAGGAGTACCTTTCACAAAAGAAAATTATGTTCTAATTCTTTTTCCCATTGTAAAAAAAAAAAAATCCATGGGGTCCTGGCTGGTGTGCCTCAGTGGATTGAGCACCAGCCTGTGGAAAAACCAGGATCACTGGTTCAATTCCCAGTCAGGGCACATACATGGATTGTGGTCCAGGTCAGGTCCCCAGTAGGGGGCATGCAAGAGGCAACCCCAAATTGATGTTTTTCTCCCTCTCTTTCATCCCCTCCTTCCCCTCTGTCTAAAATAAGTAAATCTTTTTTTAAAAAAAATCCATGGAAAATACCAAAACACAACTGAGCTGATGTCAAAGCAGTCTTGAATGAGCATTCATAAGAAGACTGTGCTATGAAACACAGGTGACTTTTTCCTTCCTTCCCTCCCCCATACTGACCACATTCCATTTTTTAAGTCATGGCAGCCATCCAGCAGGCATTTGATTGATGCAAATCCACAGAAGCTCATAGGTTGAACTCACAAAGAAAAGGGCCACAGGAGGCAGACCTTGATGTTCTAATTGAGACTCTGTTCCCAGATGGCAAGAGTGGCAGGCTTTAACCTTTTAAAACAACTGTTTAAAATTAAATAAATAATGCAGGAAGATGGCGGTGAGATAGGTGGGAGCAGATTCCACTTCCCCCTGCACACGGGTAAAACACCTAGCTGATCTTCTGAGGAACAGAGCAAACAGCCAATGGTATCCTAGGATATATGAAGATTGAAAACCAAAAGTTGTAGACAACATTGGAAAATCAGTTGAGTAGGAGGGAGCTGTGAATACCAGGATACCTGCTGGAAGAGTAAATGCACAACAAAGGAACCACCAACAGATAACAATGGCAGAAGATGAAGGAGGCAGTGCAGGCCACACTAATTCAACCCAGGACCAATCTGGAAGTACAACTAAATGATAGAGGAATTACTCAGAACAAACAACTGAACAAGACTGAGATGAATCCTCAAAACTTTGCACACACGGGAGAACCAACGTCAACACAACTTGCCCACACCTGCACAACAGAATAAAAGATATGGTCGATGAAGTGACCCTCAGTTAACCAGATGGAGGGGAGGACCCACCAAAGAAAGACCAGACAACAATCAAAACCCAAATATATCCAGACAGATGACATAAAGGACAGCCCAAGAAAAACAACCTCAGGAGATCGAGGAGATAGCATCACTGAAACTCACAGGTCTTCTACCATACAAGTTCACACCATAAACCCAGGGACTCAGAACAGAATAATTTTAAAAGCAGAGGCTAACAAGAAGAGTCTCACAAACAATGACAAGACAAAAAAAATCCACAAATGAAAGGAAAGAAGGAAGCCTAAGAATGAATGCTAAATGAAATGGAGGCAAATCAACTATCAGATTTTGAGTTCAAAGAAATGGTTATCAGGAAGCTCAATGAGCTCATAGAGAATTACCAAAAACTACAGGGAAACTACAGTGAACTAACTGTCAATTATATCGACATAAAAAAGGAAATGGAAATTGTCCATAAGGACCAAGAGGAAATGAAGAAAACAATTTCTGAAATGAAGAACACAGTAGAAGGAACCAAAAGCAGGATTGATGGAGCAGAGGATCGGATCAGCAAGCCAGAGGACAAGGTAGAAAAAAACACCCAGAAAAACCAAGAAAAGAAAAAGACACTCAGAAATAAAGAAGAAGGGTTAAGGGAAATGCAGAACAACTTGAAACATAATAATATCTGTATGAAATGGATACCAGAAAAAAGAGCAAGGGATAAAAAACCTGTTTGAAAAAGTAGTGAGGGAAAACTTCCCTAATTCAAAGAGAGAAAAAGTCACACAAATCCAGGAAACACAGAGAGTCTCAAACAAGAGAAATCCAAAGAGGCCCACATCAACATAAATCATAATTAAAATAGCAAAATTCCAAGACAAAGAGATAATTTTAAAGGCAGAAAGGGAGAGATAGGGAGTAACATACAACAGAGCACCGACAACACTAGCAGGTGACTTCTCCATGGAAATGCTCTAAGCCAGAAGAGAATGGTAACAAATATTCCAAGTAATGAGAACCACAGGCCAGCGATCAGGACTACTTGAACCAGCAAGGCTCTCAATTAAAATGGAAAGCCAAATAAGGAGTTTCCCAGACAAAAGAAGCCTGAAAGAATATACCAGCTCCAAACCAGCTCAGCAAGAAATGCTAAAAGGTCTGCTTTAAGAACAGGAAGAAAACAGTGAAAGAGAAAAGAACACAGGTATGAAAAAATGGCAATAAATAAGTACCTGTCAATAGTAACATTAAATATAAATGGATTAAATGTCCCAATCAAAAAACACAGAATAGCTGAATGGATAAGAAATCAAGACCCACACATAGAATGCCTACAAGAGACCCACCTCAGAACAAAAGACCTATACAGACTGAAAGTGAAGGGCTGAAAACAAATATTCCAAGAAAATGGACAGGGAAAAAACCAGGGTAGCAATATTCATATCAAACAATATATACTCAAAAAAAGAGCCATAAAAAGAAACCCAGAAGGTCAATTCATAATAGTCAAGGAAACAATCCACCAAGAAGACATAAACATTGTAAATGAATATGGACCAAACATAGGAATACCCAAACACATAAAGAAAATGCTGGAGAACTTCAAGAAGATAAAGACACAAACAAAATTATGCTAAGGAATTTGAACACCCCACTGTCAAGAATGGACAGATGTTCCCAACAAAATATCACCAAAGATATTGTGGCATTGAACAATGCCCCAGATCAAATGGACTTAACTGAATATATATATATATATATCAAGCCTTTTATCCCAAACAAGCAAAATGCACATTCTTTTCAAATGCACATGGAACATTTTCAAAGGTAGACCACATGATAGGACACAAAACAAGTCTCAACAAATTCAAGAAAATTGAAGTCATATCAAGCATTTTCTCTGAACACAAGGGATAGAAAGTAGAAAACAACCTCAAGGCAAAAAACGCAAAACACTCAAACTCATGGAGATTGAATAGCATGCCATTAAACAATGAATGGGTCAAGAAGGAGATCAAGGAAGAAATCAAAAAGTTTTTAAAAAGAAATGAAAATGAACTCGCAACAATCCAAAACTTATGGGACACAGCAAAGGCAGTCCTGAGAGAGAAGTTCATACCAATATAGGCCTACATAAAAAAGATAGGGCCCTGGCTGGTATAGCTCAGTGGATTGAGCACGGGCCTGAGAACCAGAGGATCAAGGTGAGATTCCCAGTCAGGGCACATGCCTGGGTTGCAGGCCAGTTCCCAGCAGGGGACGCATGAGAGGCAACCATACATTGATGTTTCTCTTCTTCTCTCCTTCCCTTCCCCTCTAAAGATAAATAATAAAAAATCTTTAAAAAAAGATAGAAACATTTAAAACAAACATCCTAACCTTACACCTAGAAGAAAATGAGGAACAACAACAAAGAAAGCCCAGAGCAGGTGGAAGGAAAGAAATAACCAAGATCAGAGCAGAATTAAATGACATAGACATGAAAAGCACAATTCTAAGGATCAATGAATCCAGGAAATGGTTCTTTCAAAAAATGAACAAAATCAACAAGACTTTAAGCAGGCTCATCAACAAAAAAGAGAGAGGACCAAAATAATCACAATCAGACCTGAAAGAGAAGAGATTACAACCGACAGCACAAAAATACAAAGGATTGTAAGAAATTACTATGAGGAACTGTTTGCCAAAAAAATTGAAAACCTGGGTGAAATGGACACATTCCTAGAAAAATATAATCTTCCAAAACTGAATGAACAAGAAGCAGAAAGCTTGAACAGATCACTAATAGCTGATAAAATTGAAACAATAGTCAAATAGGTTCCAACACACAAAAGCTCTTGATCAGATGGTTTCACAGGAGAATTCTACAAAGCATTTAAGGAAGAGCTAACCCTCATCCTTCACAGATTATTCCAAAAAATTCAAGACTATGGAAGATTCTCAAACTGTTTTTAATAAAGCCAGCAGCATCTTAATCGCAAAACAAGATAAAGACACAACAAAGAAAGAAAGCTTAAGGCCAACATAGCTGATAAACATGGATGCTAAAGTCCTCAACAAAATATGGGCAAACTGCATCCAGCAATACATTAAAAAGATAATACACCATGATCAAGTGGGATTCATCCCAAGGATGCAAGGATGATACAATATTCACAAATCAATAAATGTAACACACCACATACAGAAAACAAAAGACAAAAATCACATGATCATATCAATAGATGCAGAAAAAGGATTTGAGAATGTACGGCACCCATTTATAATAAAAACACTCAGCAAAGTGGGAATAGAGGGAGCATTCCTCAACATAATAAAGTCCATACATGAGAGACCTACAGAGACCAACATCATACTCAATGGGCAAAAACTAAAAGCTTTATTACTAAGATCAGGAAGAAGAAAATGATGCCCACTGTCACCACTCCTATTCAACATAGTACTGAAAGTCCTAGCCACAGAAATCAGACAAGAAAAAGAAATAAAAGGCATCCAAATTGGAAATGAGGAAACAAAACTGTCACTGTTTGCAGATGACATGACAGTGTATGTAGAAAATCCTATAGACTCCACCAAAAATCTATTTGAACTAATAAGTGGATTTGGCAAAACAGCAGGATACAAACTCAATATTCAGAAAACAAAGGTACTTTTGTACACCAACAATGAAATATAAGAAGCAGAAATCAGGAAAAAATCTCATGTGATATAGCAATAAGAAAAAATAATGTATTACAAATAAACCGAACCAAGGAGGTTAAAGACTTGTATTCAGAAAACTACACAAATCTGAAGAAAGAAATTAAGGAAGACACAAACAAATTGAAACATGTACCATGCTCATGGGTGGAAGAATTAACATCAGCAGAATGGCCATACTGCCCAAAGCAATTTAGAGATTCAATGCATTCCTTATTAAAATGCCAATGACATATTTCATGGATATAGAACAAATGTTTCAGAAATTTATATGGAACATAAATGACCCCAAATAGTGGCAGCAATTTTAAGAGAGAAGAACAAAGTAGGAGGGATAACAGTACCTGATATCAAACTGTATTACAAGACCACTGTAACCAAAACAGACTGGTACTGGCATAAGCACAGACAAATAGACCAATGAAATGGAACAGAACAAAAAGCTAAGAAATAAACCGAAGTCTCTGTGGTCAATTAATATTTGACAAAGGGGGAAGAAATATAAAATGGAGTAAAAATAATTTCTTCAACAAATGGTGTTGGGAGAGCTGGACAGCTACATATAAAATAAAAAGAAATTGATCATCAACTTACACTTTACACAAAAATAAATTCAAGTTGGATAAAAGACACAAATATAAGCCATGACACCATAAAACTCCTGGAGGAAAACATAGGCAGGAAAATCTCATACATTCCATGCAGCAACATCTTCACTGATATGTCCCCTGAATCAAGGGACATAAAGGAAAGAATAAACATATGGGACCTCATCAAATTAAAAAGCTCCTGAATGGCTAGAGAAAACTGCATTAAAATGAAAAGACCATCAACTATATGGGAAAATATATTTGCCAATGATTACTCAGACAAGGGTTTGATCACCAAAATATATAAAGAACTCACACGACTCCACTCCAGGAAGACAAAAATAAAATAATAAAATAAATAAAATAAAATAAAATAAAATAAAATAAAATAAAATAAAATAAAGGGCAAAAGACTTGAATAGACACTTCTCCCAGAAGGACATAGAGAGGGCCCAAAGACATATGAAAAGATGCTCAGCATCACTAGCCATCAGAGAGATGAAAATTAAAACCACAATGAGATACCGCTTCACATCAGGCAGAATGACCATCATAAACAAATCAACAAACAAGTGTTGGAGAGGGTGTGGAGAAAAGAGAACCCTAGTGCACCATTGGTGGGAATGATGCAGACTGGTGCAGCCAGTGTGGAAAACAGTATGAAATTTCCTCAGAAAACTAAAAACGGAACTGCCTTTTCACCCATATAATTCCACTGGTAGGATTATATCCTAAGAACCCTGAAACACCAATCCAAAAGAACCTATGCACCTAAATGTTCATAGCAGCACAATTTACAATAGCTGAGCGCTGGAAGCAACAAGAGTGCCCATCAGTAAATGAATGAATCAAAAAACAATGGTATATTTACACAATGGAATATTACACAGCAGAGATAATGAAGTTGCTCCTACCCTTTGCTACAGCATGGGTGGAACTAGAATGCATTATGCTAGGTGAAATAAGCCAGGCGGTGGGTGATAAATACCATATGATCTCACTGGAACATAATCAACAAAAGAAAAATGCAAATGAATTATAACCAGAGACATTGAAATTAAGATCAATCTAACAATAGCCAGAAGGGAGGGGATAGGGGACAGTGGGGGGAAAGATTTTCAAGAACTACTATAAAGGACACATGGACAAAACCAAGGGGGAGTGGGGAAGCAAGGGACAAAGGTTGGATTAGCTGGGGTGGGGGATGAGTGGTGGGGGAAAATGCAGTCAAATGTAATTGAACAAAAATAAAGTAATATAAAAAATAAAAAATAAACTTACAAAAATAACACTTAATCACTGAAGAAAAAATGTGTAGAATATAAATAGCCAGGAAGGCATAAAAATGACCAATAAACCAGGGAATATTATCTGTAACAAGCATGAACATGTCCATTATCAAAACAAGGGATTATAATATACTATTTTATAGTGTAATATTTTTCACATACAAATACATTGTAAAGATTATTTCTTGTCAAGGCATGAAGGTCTACATTATTAATGGATGGTTACCAGTTTTTTACTATATAAACTTGGTTTCAGTGAACACACATATAATTGAACATTTAATTTTTCTTTAAGATAATTATCTAAAAGGGGCATTTCAGGGTATGTACATTTTCAGATTTATAATATTAACTTTTCCCTCACAATATTTGGCATCACCATACACTAATAATACTTATGGTTATTACTACTATTATGCATATATTGACATCTTAGTATATGCCAGAATCTCTTCTAAGCATTTGTACTTATTAATCCCTCTATCCTCCCAAAAATCTATATGATAGATTTTTGTACAATGATCCCTATTTTACAAATGGAAAAATTAAGGTAGAGGGATATTAAGAACCTTTTTAAAAAGATTTATTTTTATTTTAATTGTTGATCAATGACAGTTTTATGTCTTTTACTCCCATTCCAGCCCACCCACCCAGCCCTCCACACACCCTCCCATTTTCATCCCAGCTAGTTTTTTGTCCATGTGTCTTTTATACTTGTTCCTGTAAACCCTTCCCCTTTTACCCTGAAATTAGTTCCTGTCTCCCTTCTGGACACTATCAGCCAGTTCTCTATTTCAGTGTCTTTCGTTATATTCTTCTTGTTTGATTGTCTTGTTGTTTAGGTTCCTGTTAAAGGTGAGATCATATGGTATTTGTCTTTCATCACCTGGCTTATTTTGCTTAGCATAATGATTTCCAGTTCCATCCATGCTGTTGCATAGGGTAGGAGCTCCTTCTTTCTTTCTGCTGCATAGAATTCCATTGTGTAAATGTATCATAGTTTTTTATCCATTCATTTACTGATGGGCATCTAGGTTGCTTCCAACACTTGGGTATTGTAAATTGTGCAGCGACCAACATTGGGGTGCATAGGTTTTTTTGCATTGGTGTTTCAGGGTTCTTAGGATATAATCTTAGCAGTGGAGTTGCTGGGTCAAAAGGCACGTCCATTTTTTGTTTTCTGAGAAAAATTCCATACTATTTTCCATAGTGGTTGTACCAGTCTGCAATCCCACCAAAAGTGCACTAGGGTCCCCTTTTCTCCACAAACTCTCCAACACTTGTTCTTTGTTGCTTTGTTTATGATGGCCATTCTGACAGATGTGAAGTGGTATCTCATTGTGGTTTTAATTTGCATCTCTCTGATAGCTAGCCATAGCATTTTTTCATGTATCTCTGGGCCCTCTGTATGTCTTCCTTGGAGGAGTGTCTGTTCAAGTCCTTTGCCCATTTTTTAATTGTCTTCTTAGAGTGGAATCATGTGAGTTCTTTATGTATTTTGGAGATTAAACCTTTGTCTGAGGTATCATTGGCAAATATGTCTCCCCATACGGTTGGTTCTCTTTTTATTTTAATGCAGCTTTCTTTGGCTGTGCAGCTTTTTATTTTGATGAGATCCCATTTGTTTATTCTTTCCTTTATGTCCCTTGCTCTAGGGGACAAATCAGTAAAAATGCTGCTGCATGAAATATCTGAAAATTTCCTGCCTTATGTTTCCCTTTAGGACTTTAATGGTGTCATGGTTTATATTTAATTTTTTTATCCACCTTGAATTTATTTTTGTGTATGGTGTAGTTGGTGCTCAAGTGTCACTTTTTTTTGCACGTAGCTGTCCAGCTCTCCCAACACCATTTGTTGAAGAGACTATCTTTACTCCATTTTATGTGGCTGCCCCCTTTGTTGAATATTAATTGACCATAGAGACGGGTTAATTTCTGGGATCTCTGTTCTGTTCCCGTGGTCCACGTGTCTGTTTTTATGCAAGTACCAGGGTGTTCTGATTATAGTGGAATTGTAATACAGTTTGGTGTCAGGTACTGTGATCCCTCCTTCTTTGTTCTTCTTCTCAAAATTACAGCAGCTATTTGGGGTTGTTTATGGTTCCATGTAAATTTTTAAGTGTTTTTTCTGTGCCTGTGAAATGTGCCATTGGTACTTAAA
The DNA here is from genome assembly GCA_004027735.1 of Carollia perspicillata. Classification (NCBI taxonomy): domain Eukaryota; kingdom Metazoa; phylum Chordata; class Mammalia; order Chiroptera; family Phyllostomidae; genus Carollia; species Carollia perspicillata. The sequence goes on along the minus strand of PVKM010005768.1, from coordinate 21,465 downwards.
CAGGTATTGCATTGAATCTGTAATTGCTTTGGGTATTATGGACATTTTTATGATGTCAATTCTTCCAATTCATGAACGCTATATATGTTTCTATTTGTTGTGTCTTCCTTGATTTCTTTCTTCAGTATTGTGTAGTTTTCTGCATACAGGTCTTTTATCTCCTTTGTTAGGTCTATTCCTAGGTATTTTATTTTTCTTTTTGCTTTATCAAATGGATTTTTTTCTTGATTTCTGCTTCTGCTGTTTCATTGTTGGTATACAAAAATGCCTTTGATTTCTGGATATTGACTGTATCCTGCTGTTTTGCCATATTCATTTATTAAATCGAGCAGTTTTTGGGTAGAGTCTATAGGATTTTCCATGTACACTATCATATCATCTGCAAACAGTGACAGTTTTGTTTCCTCCTTTCCAATTTGGATGCCGTTTATTTCCTTTTCTTGTCTGATTGCTGTGGCTAGAACTTCCAAAACTATATTGAATAGAAGTGGTGAAAGTGGACCTTGTCTTGTTCCTGATCTTAGTGGAAAAGCTTTTAGTTTTTGTCCGTTGAGTATGATGTTGGCTGTAGGTCTGTCATATATGGCCTTTATTATGTTGAGGAATGCTCCCTCAATTCCCACTTTGCTGGGTGTTTTTATCATAAATGGGTGCTGTACCTTGTCAAATGCTTTTTCCACATCTATTGATATGATCATGTGTTTTTGTCTGTGCTTTTGTTTATGTAGTGTTTTATATAAACTGATTTGTGAATGTTGAACCATCCTTGCATCCCCGGGTTGAATCCCACTTTGTTATGGTGTATGATCTTTTTAATGTATTGTGGATGTGGTTTGCCAATATTTTGTTGAGAATTTTAGTGTCTATGTTCATCAGCGATATTGGCCTGAAGTTTTCTTTCTTTGTTGTGTCTTTATCTGGTTTTGGGATTAGGATGATGTTGGCTTCATAAAAAGAGTTTAGGAGTCTTCCATCATTTTGAATTTCTTGGAATAGTGTGTGAAGAATAGGGATTAAATCTTCCTTAAACGCTTTGTAGAATTCTCCTGTGAAACCATCTGGTCCAGCGCTTTTGTGTGTCCAGAGTTTTTTTATTACTGCTTTAGTTTTATCTGCTGTTATTGGTCTGTTCAGGCTTCCTGCTTCTTCTTCATTGAGTCTTGGAAAGTTATATTTTTCCAGAAATTTGTCCATTCCACCTAGGTTTTCAAATTTTTTAGCATACAGTTCTTCATAGTAATTTCTTACATTCCTTTGTATTTTTGTGTTTCATTTCTGAATGTGTTTATTTGGGTCCTCTCTCTTTTTTCCTTGATGGGCCTGTTTAAAGGCTTGTCAATTTTGTTTATCTTGTCAAAGAATCATCTACTGGACTCATCAATCCTTAGAATTGTGCTTTTCATCTCCATGTCATTTAATTCTGCTCTGATCTTGGTTATTTCCTTCCTTCTACTAACTCAGTGCTGTCTTTGTTGTTATTCCTCAAGTTTTTGTAGGGATAGGTTTGGGTTTCTTGTTTCAAATGATTCTATTTTTTTTTAGATAGGCCAGTATTGCTATGAATTTTCCTTTCAGGACTGCCATCCCTGTGTTGCATAAGTTTTGAGTTGTTGTGAGTTCATTTTTATTTGTTTCCAAAAACATTTTTATTTCTTCTCAAATTTCATTCTTGATCCATTCATGGTTTAATAGCACATTATTTAATCTCCATGATGTTGAGTGTTTGGGTTTTTTCCCCTTGGGGTTGATTTCCAGTTTCAGTTGGTTTCTAGATCAGGCAGGTGAGCTGCACAGTTCCATTGCTGACCCCTCCCCCACAGACAGCACTGCAGCACAGCAAACAGGGTTTCTCCACCTGTTGGTATCTCCAACCAAAATCTCTTCAGAACATCATATCTCTATATAAAAATACCTAGTGAACAACTTCATTTGGATGTCCCTTGAATATTATTAAAATCATCATGTCTAAAAGACCATATGATCTACCCCCTCAGCTCTTCCTCTTTCTCTGATCAGAGAAAATGCTTGGTATGATTTCCATTTTCTTGATTTTGTTGAGACTTGTTTTGTGTCCTATCATGCAGTCTATCTTTGAAAATATTCCATGTATATTTGAAAAGAATGTGTATTTAGCTTCTTTGGTATGAAGGGCTCTATATATATCAGTTAAGTCCATTTCATCTAGGGCATTGATCAATGCCACAATATCTTTGTTAATATTTTGTTTGGAAGGTCTGTCCATTTTTGACATTCGGGTGTTAAAATCTCCTACTGTAATTGTGGTGCTATCAATGTTTTTCTGGAAGTCCTCCAAGATTTTCTTTGTTTTACGGTGCTATTATGTTGGATACATATATATATTTACTATGTTTATGTGTTGTTAATGGATTCTTTTCTTGAGTATTATGAAGTGACCTTCTGGGTTTCTTTTATAGCTCTTTTCTGTAGTGTATTTTGTCTGATATAAATATTGTTACCCTGGCTTTCTTTTCCTGTTCATTTGCTTGCAGAATTTGTTTCCAGACCCTTACTTTCAATCTGTGTATGTCTTTTGTCATGAGGTGGTTCTCTTCTAGGCAGCAGATGTGTGAGTCATGCTTTCTTATCCATTCAGCTATTCTATGTCTTTTTATTGGAGCAGTTAATCCATTTACGTTTAAGATTATTATTGATAGGTTCTTATTTATTTTCATTTTTGTACCTGTGTTCCTCTCTCTCTCTGTCTCTATCTATCTATCATCTATCTATCTATCTATCTATCTATCTATCTATCTATCTATCATCTATCTATCTATCTAGGTCCAGGTCCAGGTCCAGGTCCAGGTCCAGGTCCAGGTCCAGGTCTAGGTCTAGGTCTATCTCTATCTCTTTTCCTTTCTTTCCTTAGAGCAGTCCCTTTAGCATCTCTTGCAGAGCTGGATTAGTGGAGGTGTATTCTTTTAGACTACTTTTGTCTGGAAAGCTCCTTATTTGGCCTTATATCTTGATTGAGAGCCTTGTTGGGTAAAGTATCCTTGGTTGTAGTCCTCTGTTTCTCATTACTTGGAATATTTCTTGCCATTCTCTTCTGGCTTGGAGCGTTTCTATTGAGAAGTCAGTTGCTAACCTCATCAGGGCTCCCTTCTATGTTATTTCCTTTTTCTCCCTTGCTGCCTTTAAGATTCTCTCTTTGTCTTGGAATTTTGCCATTTTTATTATGATGTGTCTTGGAGTGGGCCTCTTTGGGTTCCTCTTGATTGGGACTCTCTGTGTTATCTGGATTTGTGAGACTTTCTCTCATCAAATTAGGGAAGTTTTCCATCATTACTTTTTCAAATAGGTTTTCTATCCCTTGCACTTCTTGGAATTATTTGGATAAAATTATGTTTCATATTGTCTTGTGTTTCTCTTCATCCCTCTTCATTCTTTCTGAGCCTCTTTTCCTTTTTCTGCTCTTTCTTGGTGATTTTTTCTACTTTTTCCTCCAGCTCACTGATCTGATTTTCTGCTTCATCTATCCTGCTTTTGATTCCTTGTACTGTGTTCTTCAGTTCCGATATTGTATTCTTTATTTTCTATTGGCCCTTGTTGATAGTATCTCTTTCCTTTTTCATGTTTATATAGTTTGCACCGAGTTCATTGTAGTTTCCCTATAGTTTCTGGTAATTTGTTGTGAGCTCATGGAGCTTCCTGATAACCATTGTTTTGAACTCAATATCTGATAGTTGTGTTGCCTCTGTTTCATTTAGCATTCTTTCTGAGGTTTCCTCCTTTCCTTTCATTTGGGGATTGTTTCTTTGTTTTCCCATTGTTTGTGAGACTCTTCTTGTTAGCTTCCACTTCTTAAATTGATCTGTTCTGATTCCCTGGGTTTATGGTGTGAACTTTTGTGGGAGAATACCTGTGAGATTCAGTGGTTCAGTTTCCTTCGGTTATCCTGGTGTTCACTGCTTCCACCTACTCTTTTTTGTGTTCAGTTGTCGGGGTAAGGCAAAATGGTTTAAGACAGCAAGAATATTCTATGCCATTTACAGCAGCAGTCAGTAAAGAAGAGATAGGAGATCCTTTGGCTATGTATAGTGGTAATCGTGATATACCACCCAATTAGTCAGTTTTTAGAAAGAATGGAATGAGGATAAGACTCTTGTGGAGGAGGGAAGGATTGTGAGTTGGGTCTAGAAATTAGTGAGGTTGTGGGAGGTCAGATTCTGTGGTAAGGTGAGAGTAAAGGATAGTAAATAGGTGTAGTGTGTGAGAGAATAGAGTTAACCACTACAGTAATAGAATTCAGGAAACCATGAAGTGGGCTAAGATCTGGGAAGTGTGTTGTGTAGTATTTGCAATTGTATGGAACAGCTATTGTTTACAATAACATTAGAGCAACAATCATATGACAGAATCTATGAGATCTAGATACCAAGGATAGAGAGTATAGGACCTTCAGTACTGTGCTAATGGAACACAGGTGAAGTAAAGGTGAAGTAAAGGACAGTAAATTGGCAATACACTCTTAGTGAGACAACAGGGGAAACCTGTCAAATGATACAATATAACCAGCCAAGCAAAGAAGACTAAACAAAAAGAAGAGGAATACAAAAATATTATTCAAATAAAAAATGTAAGAATAATGTAAAAATAATAATGAGAATATGCAATAACTTGCAGGTTCTCTGTAATGGCAAAGTGAAATTTGTCTCACTGTCTCAGCTGTTGGGATGACCCTTCTTTGGGTCCAACTCTGGCCTTTTCACAGTTCTAGATTTTTTGTCTCATTTTTGGTATTTAAAAAAAAGCAGACTAAGGAAGGTAGAAGAGATAAAATTGGAAAGAAAGGAAGAAGGAATAAAACAAGAAAGAAGGAAAGAGAAGGTAAAGGCAATGAGAGATAAAAAAATTAAAATTAAAATTTCTTTAAAAAAATCAAACAAACAAAAAACAAAAACACAAACAAATAAATAAACATTAAAAAAAAAAAACCTGTTGCTGGTTTCAAACTGGCCAAACTGGTTTTTCTGTTCTTCCTGGCTGCAGCAGGCTGATGGGTGGGTTTACAGATGTGGTCTCTAGGTCTCCGCGTCTCCGGGTCTCTGGGTCTCCGGAGGCACACACGTTCACTCCAGGTTTACTGATGCAGGCTCCAGTCTAGGCTCTGGATCACCAGAAGTGCTGCAGCTCACTCTGGGTTTATGGGTGCAATCTCCGGGTCTCCAGAGGCACACGAGCTCTCTCAGGGTCTGGGTGTGGTCCCTAGGTGCTCCACAAGGCTCTCTCTCCCTGGGATGCGGGTGCACCCGTCTGGCCAGGCCCTCTCTGGTCGCTCAGGCTTGGGCGCACACTCTTTCCAGGGCTATGCATCGGTGCTCACAGCCCTCGTGTGTTTGCCACTCAGTCCTTACTCCTGTCTCAGCAATTTCAAGCAACGAGGTCTCTCCTGGTGCTGCTCAAATCCTGCCTAGCTGGGGAGGGAGCACTGACCCAGCTCTCTCCCAAGAGCCCTGTGGCGGGTCCGGCGGGCCCTGGCCCGAGACTGCAACCTCCCTGGTCCCCACGCTGATCTCTGGGTTCTTGTCCCAAAGTAGTCTCCTTACCATCTGTTTTTTCAATGTCCACTACAATTTTTGATCTCCTATTTTCATATATGCTGTGGTACTGTTGGCTGTCTGCTCTGTTCCTCTGTAGATTAGCCGGGTTTCTCTCCCATGTGTAGGGGGAAGTGGAATCTGCTTTCTCTTACCTAGCCACCATCTTCTCTCCTCCTCTTCTTTTAGGTTCATTTTTGATAGTTGTTGTCCTTTTACTGTTCATAGTTTTTATCTTCTTTATTGTAGATAAGTCCCTTTAACATTTCATATAAAAATGGATTGGTGATGATGAAGTCCTTTGATTTGACCTTATCTGGGAAGAACTTTATCTGTTCTTCCATTCTAAATGAAAGCTTTGCTGGATAGAGTAATCTAGGATGTAGGTCCTTGCCTTTCATGGACCTTTGCCTTTGGAAAGAAGTATGCCTTTGGAATACTTCTTTCCAGCCCCTTGTTGCCTGCAAGGTTTCTTTTGAGAAATCAGCTGATAGCCTTATGGCCACTCCTTTGTAGGTAACTCTCTCCTTTCTTCTTGCTTCTTTTAGAATTATCTCTTTACATTTAATCTTGGGAAACTTAATGATGATGTGTCTTGGTGTATTCCTCTTTGGGTCCAACTTCTTTGGGACTCTCTGGGCTTCCTGGACTTCCTGGAAATCTATTTCCTTCAACAGATTGGGGAAGTTTTTCTTCATTGTTTTTTCAAATAAGTTTTCAATTTCTTACTGTTGTTCTTCTCCTTCTGGCACCCCTATAATTTGGATATTGGGACATTTCAAGTTGTCAAAGAGGTTCAAAACTCTCTTCATTTTTTTGAATTCTTATTTCTTCATTCTGTTCCAGTTGGATGTTTATTTCTTCCTTTTGTTCCAAATTGTTCATTTGAGTCCAGGTTTCCTTCCTGTCACTGTTGGTACCCTGAACATTGTGTTTTATTTTGGTTTTAGCATCCTTCATTTTTTCTTTTATTTTTCGACCAAGCCAAATCAGTTCTGTAAACATTTTAATTACCAGGGCTTTAAATTCTCAGTCAGATATGTTGGCAATCTCCTCATTGCTTAGTTCTGAGAACTTACTCTATTCTTTCACTTGGGCCATATTTTTTTTGTCTTGATGCAGTTGATAGGTTATAAGGGGGTGGAGCTTTAGGTATTCAGCCAGGCCAGGAAACCCTGTTTGCTGTGTTGCAGTGCTGTCTGTGGGGGAGGGGCCAGCAATGGAACTGTGCATCTCACCTGCCTACTGGCCTCTAGCACACTTTCCAAGGGAATCTGCTGTGAGACTGGGAGTTTCTCCCACTGCTGTAACTGCTGTATCCCACAGACACCTCTGAGCCTCAGTTTTCCCCTTAAGTCAGCCCCTCCCACACAGCCCGTGACCTTGCTGTGGTTTTTCTGAGTGGGCCCCATGTGATCTGCCATCTTACCAGTCTGGTTGTTCTGGTTGATTTTTCATTTAATCCTTGGTTGTTGGAGTTCAATGCAGTTTAATTTTCTGGCACTTTTGGTTGTTAATTGATTTTAGATTGGTTGTTATTTCCCTTTTGATTGTGCAAGGAAGTGAAAGGTTTCTACCTACACCTCTATCTTGGCCAGAACTTGGTGTGTTCCTTCTTGGATACAAGTTCTTTGGGACCCTCTGAGTCTCCTGGACTTACATGTCTAGTTCCTTCACCAGACTGAGGAAGTTTTCCTTCATTATTTTTGAAATAAATTTTGAATACCTTGCTCTTCCTCTTTGCCTTCTGACACCCATATGATTCAAATGTTGGCATGCTTAAAGTTGTCTCAGAGGTTCCTAAGCCTCTCCTCAGTTTTTTGAATTCTTGTTTCCTTATTCTGCTCTGGTTGGATGTTTATTTCTTCCTTCTGTTCCAAATCATTGATTTGAGTCCTGGTTTCCTTCACTTCACTGTTGGTTTGCCTTATATTTGCCTTTTTTCACTTTGTATAGCCTTTCTTTCTTCCTTCATTTTGCAACCAAGCTTAATCAATTCTGTGAGCATCATGATTACCAGTGTTTTGAACTCTGCATCAGATAGGTTGTCTATCTCCTCATCCCTTAGTTCTTTTCTTGGGGTTTTGATCTGTTCTTTCATTTGGGCCATATTTCTTTGTCTTGGCCCACGTGTTATGTTGTAAGGGGAGAAACCTTAGTTATTCACCAGGTCAGTGCAGTCCACATTGCTGCATTGTGGTCCTATATGTGGGCGAAGGGTCAGAAAGGGTGCAGTGCTGCTTGCTAGCTTGCTCAACTTTTGCCCCACTTTCTGTCACTCCCTGACTTTCCACATGTGGATTTTGCTTTTTCAGGTGCTGATACCCAGGTGGGTGAGCTTGTATGTGTTCTAGGATGGATCCTGTGTGCCTCTCCAACAGACCATCCTGTAAGACTAGGAGTTTCTCCCATTGACGCAATTCCCAGAGCTTTTTATAGCCAGGCATTTTGAGGCTTTATTTCCCGGTGCTGGAGCCCTGTATTTCAAGGTTTGTCTCACTCACCAGTTGTTCCTTCTGGCTTATCCACACTTGAATATGGGAAATCTCATCCACCAGCCACTGCCTCACGTGCCCCTGTCCTCCACCACCTTGCTGTGCATCCTTTCCACCCCAGCTGCCCATCTCCGTTCCCCCTACCAGTCCGGATGAATGTTTCTTTTTTAACTACTTGGTTTTCAGACTTCCATGCAGTTTGATTTTCTGGCATTTTGGGGAGGGGTTTGTTTCTTTTTAAATTGGTTGAACCTTATTTTGCTTGTGCAAGGAAGTGAAGCATTTCTACCTATGCCTCCACCTTGGCCAGACTTCCTTCTTATGTTCTATATCATTGCTTTGATTCTCGGCTTCATCCATTCTGCTGTCAATTCCCTGTAAATTGTTGTTTATTTCCATTAAAATATCCTTCACTTCTACCTGAGTCTTATTTAGGTTGTTGAAGTACTCACTAAGTTCCTTGAGCATCCTTATAACCAGTTTTCAATTGTGCATCTCATAAATTGCTCATCTCCATTTTTTTTAATTCTTTTTCTGGAATTTTGACGCGTTCTTTCATTTGGGCCATATTTCTTTGTCTCCTCATTTTGGCAACCTCAACATGTTTTTTCTATGTATTAAGTGGAGCTGCTATGACTCCCATCTTTGTAGCATGGCCTAATGAAGTAGGTGTCTCATAGGGTCTAGCGGCACAGCCTCCCCTACAACCCAAGTGGAATAATCGAGGTGTTCCTTCTGTGTGTGTTGAGTATACCCTCCTCTTTAGTTGAGACTTGATTGCTGTTGGCAGGTTAATGGGAAAGATTTAGCCAGGCTAGTCAGCTTCAAGGACTGACTGTGACCACTGTCCACCAACCTCCACCCTCCATGGAGGATCAGCTAAGCAGGAGCAATATGGTGATGTTCCAACGTGGTTATAACTTTCCACTTCGTGTGCAGGCCCTGGAGTTTCCCAGGTGGCACTGGGCAGAGTCAGCCACCACCTGTATTCTTCCCAGGGACACCCAGCATGAGATGCAAAGCAATGTGTAAATGGCTGCACTTGTGCTGGGCTTGGAGGTTTCCAGGCAAAGCTAAAGTGTGATAAAAGCTGGTTGCTGATAGTGCCGTGCCTAAGGCCACTTAATCAAAGGTATTGGGGCTGGGGTTTTACTGAGGCTGATTGTTCTTGTTTGAAGGATTTAGGAAGATGTGAAGGCTGGGCTAAGACCAGCCACTTATATGGAAAAGCCACTGTTAACAGCTTGGGTAGGTGGTAAGTTGGGTGGGGCAGAGCCTCAGGGAATTCCAAGGGCAAAGCAAATGATATGAGCCAGGTTGACTGAGTCTCAGATATGTCCCCTGCCTATCAACTCTGAAGTTCTGTGGGTGGAGGGCTCAGAAAAAGAACAATTGCTTCTTCCCACCTTTCTGTCTGGGGAAAGCCATCCCCAGTTCTCACCCAAATTCCAGATGCTTCGGTTCCTCCCTGTGTGCCACTGGTGCTTTTCAAAGTGCTACCCCACAGGTGGAACTCAGCGGGAGTGAGTCTGAGTAAGTCCATGCACAGGCCCTTTAATAGGCATTTTTCTTGGGAACTCAGTAATTCTTTTCACCTACTCAAACCCTGCTGGTTTTTACAGCCAGCAGTTATAGGGGCTTATGTCCTTGGCACTGGAACCCTGGTGTGGGGCTTGGACCTTTTGATCCCAGTATATTCCTCCAGAATTTTTATCCACCATATGTGGGTATAAGACCAGCCCATTCCACATCTCCTTATGTCAATGTCTTCTATCAGTCTGGATGGATGTGATTTCTTTAGCTCCATAGCTGGACTTGTATTCAGCTTGGTTTCTGACAGCTCTGAGTGAGAGTTGTTCTGTACTTTAGTTTTAATTTTGATGTGGTTGTGTGAGGAGGCAAGCTGTGTTTACCTATGCATCTCCCTGGACCAGAGGTCCAAAGTACATTTCTGATGAAGGACTGTTATCCAAAGTATACAAAGAATTTTTAGAACTTGACAAGAAGAAAGCAGCAACTCTATTTTAAAAGTTGGCAAAATATCTAAACAGATATCTCAACAAAAAAGATATAGAGATGGTAAATTAATATATGAAAAGATGCTCAACATTATATGATAATACAGATTGTAAATTAAAACAATGAGATACCACTACACACCTATTAGAACAGTCAAAATCCAAAACACTGCTAATACTAAATTCTGACACCAATGTGGAGCAACAGGAACTCTCATTCATTGCTGGTAGGAAGACAGTTGGGCAGTTTCTTGCAAAATTATACATACCCTTACTATATGATCTAGCAATCATTCTACTTTGTATTTATACAAATAAGTTGAAAGCTTATGTTCACACAGAAACCTGCACATGGATGTCATAGCAGATGTATTCATAATTACTAAGACCTGGAAGCAACCAAGATGTCTTCAGTAGGTTAAGTGAATAAATAAACTGCTATAGCCAGACAATGGGATATTATTCAGTACTAAAAAGAGCTATCAAGCCATAAAAGGACATGGATGATGTTAAATTCATAGTATCAAGTGAAAGAAGCCAATCTGAAAAGATTACATACTATATAATTCCAACTATGACATTTTGGAAAATGTAAAACTATGAAAACAGTGAAAAGATCAGTGGTTACCAGTGGTCGTAGGGAGGGAGGCATGAATTGATGGAGCACAGACTATTTTTTAAGCAATGAAACTATTCTGTACAATACTACAATGGTGGGTTCATGGCATTATACACTTATCCAAACCCATAGAATGTACAACACAGAGTGGATCATAATATATACTGTTTTCTTTGGGAGATAATGATGTGTCAATGTAGAGCCATCAATTGCAACGAAAGTACCACTGTGGTGAAAGATGTTCATAGTGCAAGAGTCTCTGTGTACATGGAGGAAGGGGGTGTATGGAAATTCTCTGTACTTAACATTCAATTTCCTGTAAATTTAAAACTTCTCTAAAAATAAAGCATATTTTAAAACTTTTTATTGTATTTTTCCATTACCATTTACCCCCCTTATACTCTCTTCCACCAAAAGTTTTTAAAATATAGAGAAAAGAATAAAGGCTTTAGAGTAAGATAGGCCTAGAATTCCAGGTCAGCTACATATTAGCTGCGTGACTTTGAACAATTTGCTTAATATCCCTGAACATCAGTTTTTATTCTGAAATGATAATACCTCATAGGGTTGCTCTGAAAATTAAATAAGATTTTACTTTTACAGTGCCTGACACACAGTATAATAGTAGCTGTTACTGAGACTCTGGAAGCTGAATGGGTCCTCAAATTGTTCAAAAATCTAGAACTACAACCTTTCCTGCTAGTTTAATCCAGTATGTGGTTTCTCATTCAATTAAATGTTTTCTCTTTACAATAGTGAATTCTGTTTACTCTGTTCCAGACCATTGTGTAACTGAAAAACAGGTTAATCATTCTTGTATCAATACTTCAAGAGCATCAGAATAGGCAGGAGCTTAGAAACCTGTAGTGTAGTCACAGCTCCTTAACTATCTAGTGAAATACCCTTTAGAACCTTATTTTGTGCCTCCTATAAAAGGGTAATAATTCCTACCCTAAACCACTTGCCCCTCAAGGTTGTTGTAAAACTATATAAAGTAATGTCCATGATTATTCTTTGACAGTTTAAAGGGCTCCATAAATAGATTAATATATGCAATAGATTAACAATTACTTGAATAAATGCACTAAATTCCTTCTTAGCTATCTCCATTCAAGCCTAATTAGTCTCTAACTCTCTCCATATTCCTATGAAAATGTGAAGATCAGTGAAATATTGTCTAATAACTCCACTCATTTCACAAATATGAATTGAGGGCCTACTTTGTGCCAAGTACACTAATTAGATAGGTGCAGGAGGAACAGAGATTAATAAAACATGGTCTCTGCCACCGATAAGCTTAAAATATTTAAAGTATAATATACAAACAAGAAAAATAAATATTATAATGTAGTAAGTGTTTGGGGTCAGATATACATATGATATGAACAAACATATGTGGTGAAAACTTTTACATAGGTGATTATTGTGAACTTTGAAGGATGAATATGAAATTGCCAGAGATGGAGAAAATAAGAGCATTTTAGGCTGAAGGAACAGCATAAGTAAATTCATGAAGGCATAAAATCACATGGCACATATGGTGAGGATGACACTTAGGTATATGGGGGGTAAAGTAAAAGAAGTAGACTAGAAAGGGGGGAGTAGTAAATTATATTTGAAAAATTGGCTTTAAGATGCCTATGGACCTTCTTTTTGGATGTAATAAACCAATAATAATATAGATAGGGAAAGATTTGGGAATTATCACTACATAGATATTAGTCGAATATGATGAGAAAGAGAGAGAAGTTAAATAATATTGTTGTTTCTTGTTTGGACACCTAGGTAAGATAATGGTATCCTAATTGAGGCAAGGAACGTATAGGAGGAAGAGCAGAGAGAGTGGATCATATGGTCTTTTAGACATGTTGATTTTCATGATATTCAAGGGACAACCAAATGAAGATGTTCAATAGGTATTTTTATATAGGGATATGATGTTCTGGAAGAGATTTCGGTTGGAGATACAGAGATGATACCCAAAGTAACAGAAATAGTTGAAATTGCCCAGGGATAGTATGTTGAATAAGAACAGGAACTAGGACATTGCCATGGTGAGTAGCACCATTTAACGACTAGGCAGAGATGGAAGATTCAGCTAAAGAGATACAGGAGGAACTATGAAGATGTGATGAGAACCAGGAGAAATGTCATAGAACCCAAGAGAAGAGGATATTTCAATGAGGGAGAGGTCAAATGTATGAAATAATGAAGACTAAGAAATCAAGTAAAATAAGGACTGACAAGTACTCATTGAATATTTATTGAATACCTTATTTTCACTTGCAATTTTCTAAACACATAGGACTCTAAAGTTATAAAACTTGAAAACTAGGAAAAGCACTGAAAGAGCCTTGTTTTCTACCCATTCAGTCACTAATACACCATCCACAAGTTCACCAATTATTCAGTGTGTGCCAACAGCTTAGTTTCCATCCCCCTTGCCTTGTGAGCTGCCCACACAAGGAAATAACCTGGCTACTTGTTGGACCACTTGTAATCAATTCAAGTAAAGTTCAAAAACATATAGCCCTTAATGGAACTGACTGTATAGACCTCTCCAGGGTGCAGAGGTTTATACACTGTGCCTGGACTATGTTAAGAAAATTAAAACTGAGTTTGTAACAAAAGGACCAAAGTATCAAGCCACTAAAAGCAGAAAACTCCACTTACAGTACAGGTGCCCACTCTCACGCTGGTTTATGAAGACAGTGAAAATCTAGATTTATAATGTGCTTTCCATAAAGTTCTGACAGCCATTGAGCTACGATCTGGAGGCCAGCCCAGTGGTTCAACCTCATTATCCAGGGAGAGAGGGCAAAGGAAGAGAATGCTTAGCCACAGAGCAGGCTTTGTCTTTGAGAGTACCACCTCTCACACCTGGACATCTTCAGCTCTGTGACCTGGACTTTTTCAATATTTACATCAGAATCAAAACAAGAAATAAGTTTTCCCCTTAGCCCAAGCTCAAGGAACAGTTGTCATGTACCAAGTGCAGGTGAATTATTTATAGTCACTCTTCTGGCATTTTTGGTAGCTATGCAAGCTAGTATTAGCTAGGCTATGCTGCAGTCAGAAACAATCTGAAAATTCTGTGGCTTATAGTAAACATTTATTTCTTGCTCATGCTACATGCCCAAAATAAGCTGGTGGGAGGACAATGGGGAAGGTTTTAGTCATAAGTAGATCTTAGTTGTCTTCACTCAGGGACCCCAGCTAATAGAGAAGAAGCCATGTGGAATGGTGCCAGTCAACATATCATATGAAAAAAGGGAAAGCGGCAAAGTAAGCATTGGTTCTTCAAGCATCCACCTAGAAGTGGCACTTGCCACTTCTGTTCATATTTCATTGGCCAAAGTAAGTTATATATCTGAACTGGATTTTAAAGGAGTGAGAAAATATAATCTTTCTGTTCATAGAGACACTGTAGGGAGGGATACCAAATATAGGTGAACAATATAATAGTCTAGCAGAGAAACCATAAAAATATGTGTTAAATCTTGACGATATTACATAATAGGTACTCTCTGAGCACAAAAGTCTAGGTGCTTGTCAAAAAATATACACTGCCCACTAGTTGCCTACTGTGCCTCAGAATCCACCTTTGAAGGTTCATCTCATGGAGTTAAACCATCATACTACCAGAAGCCATTGGTTATCAAAGGTCAAATGCCTATGGTGGCATAGCACGTTAAACTGTACCAAATTAATATAGGAACCAGATTAGTTGCCCTACAGCAAGCTGTTATCATCAGAAACAGAAAGTACAGCCCTGAGATGTTTTATTTAATAGCTGCTATAAGCCAGACTCTCACATACTACAGGCTCTCGTGCTACAGACTCTCTCACATACATCTTACTTTCTCACTATGCCAACTGCAGTTCTAAGATCATTCAAAAGGCCATAACTTGCCCATGGACACATAGCTAGTCCAGGAAGTCATAATAAGTACCTAAAGAAGGTCCAGCACTTAGGGTGCCACCTGGAGAGGAAAATTAAGGACAACAACAGGACACCAGGTGCTGTGGTGAAGGGATGATTTGCACCCCTTAAGGCAGGAGAAATCTGCACAAAGAGGAAATCAAACAAAAGGTTTGGCCTACTTCAGAGTTCTACCTTGAGCCAACTCTTTCTTAACCTGCACCGAGGATTAGGTGGTATTCTTTTAGATAAAGAGAAAAACCAATCTAACTCTCCAGAGCCACCTCCGGGGAGCTGGAGTAGTTTCTTCTAGAAGAAAGCTGTCAGTGGAATCTGACCTGACAATCAATCAGCCTTCTGCCAAAGGCTACTGGCACCCTTGCTTGATTATATATTTATTTAATTATAATGCCTTCCAACTGGATTACGATGGTTGAATTTTAACTCTATCTGCCAAATAGTGCATAACCAGGAGGAAAATGATGTTTAAAAGTCATAAAGGGTAGTATGCAGCTATCATGGCACCCCCTCCTCTCCAAAAAACCCTCAAAACATGGATTGTAAAGTTAATAAAGGTCAACATGAGAATTTCTCTCCAAAGGGCAGCACCAGTGAGATATACTTAGGTGCTTAGCAAATCCCTTCCACAATACATGTGTTCGTTTTGTGATTTACCTATTCATTCAACATATATTTATTGAGCACCTACTGTGTTTTCAGCACTGCACTAGGTCCTGGAGACAAAATAACAGACAAAAAGACTTAACTTCCACTCCCACTTCATGAAACTTACACTCTGGTGGAATACAGATGTTAACAAAAAACAAATTGATACATCATCAAAAGTCTGCATGAGTGTCATGACGAAAATGGACAAAGGTACAATGAGAGCAAAAGCAGGTAGCCCACTTTATATAGGGGTGCTCAAGGAAGAAACCTTTGAGAAAGTGACATTTATGTTGAGACTTGAAGGATACAAAAAATCCAACATGGTAAGAAGTAAGGTCTTAATGTGTCTCTCCACAGAATGCATATTAGTTGCTAAGGTAAAAGTAATAACTTTTTAGTGGAGAAACCAGACATCTTTTTTACCAGGTGACCAAAATGTTATCATTAACTAGGAACAGATTAACATTGTGTGCACCCATATGTGATATCCTGAGAAGGACAAAACATCACATATGTAGTATTCTGGCATAATGTGAATTTGATGGTGAGGAAATATTAAAACCAAGATGAGAAACATCTTATTTTTTGAAGGGTGTATTAGTCTGCTCAAAATGACATAAAAAATACTACAGACTGCCTGACTTAAACAACAGATATTGATGTTATCACAGTTCTAAAGGCTAGAATTCCAATATCAAGGTTCTGTCAGGGTTAGTTTCTAGTGAGATCTTTCTTCCTGGATAGTAGATGCCCACTGCCCGCTATGACTTCACATTGGATTTCTTCTGTGCTCATGTACAGAGAGATAGCTTTCTGGCATATCTTTTTTTTTAAATATATATTTCATTGATTATGCTATTACAGTTGTCCCACTTTTAACCCTTTGTCCCCCTCCACCCCATACACCCCATTCCCTCCAGCAATCCCCCTTAGTTCATGTCCATGGGTCATGTATATAAGTTCTTTGGCTACATTTCCTATATCTTAACATATCACTGTCTATTTTGTACCTACCAATTTGTACTTCTTAATTTCTGCACCTTTCTCCCCATTCTCCCCCTTCACCCTGCCAACTGATAACCCTCAAAATGATGTCCACATCTATGGTTCTTTTTCTGTTCTGCTTGTTTGCTTAGCTTGTTTTTTAGATTCAATTGCTGATAGTTTTGATCTTCTTTTTCTTAAATAAGTGTCTTTAACATTTCATATAATAAGGGTTTGGTGATGATGAATTTCTTTAGCTTTACCTTGTCTGGGAAGTACTTTATCTGACCTTCCATTCTAAATGATAGCTTTGCTGACTAGAGTAACCTAGGTTGTAGGTCCTTGCTTTCCATCACTTTGAATACTTCTTGTCAGTCCCTTCTAGCCTGCAAAGCTTCTTTTGAGAAATCAGCTGACATTCTTATGGGAACTCCTTTGTAGGTAACTCTCTGCCTTTCTCTTGCAGCTTTCAAGATTTTCTCTTTATCTTTAACATTTGACATTTCAATTCTGATGTGTTTTGGTGTGGTCCTCTTTGTGTCCATCTTATTTGGGACACTCTATGCTTCCTGGACTTGTTTATCTATTTCTTTCCCCAAATTAATGAAGTTTTCTTGCATTTTTTTTCAAATAAAGTTTCCATTTCTTGCTCTTCATCTTCTACTTCTGGCACCCCTATGATTCGAATGTTGGTACATTTGAAGTTGTCCCAGAAGCTCCTTAGCTTATCTTCATTTGGGGGAATTCTTTTTTCTTCTTGCTGTTCTGATTGCATGTCTTTTTCTTCCTTATGTTTCAAATCATTGATTTGATTCCCACCTACATCCACTCCACTGTTGATTCCCTGTAAATTTTTGTTTATTTAACTTAGTGTATCCTTATTTTCTGCCTGAGTCTTTTTTATGCAGTTGAAGTATGCAATGAGTTCCTTGAGCATCTTAATAACCAGTGTTCTGAACTCTTCATCTGATAAGTTGCTTATCTCCATTTGCCTCATTTCTTTTTCTGGAGTTTTGATCTGTTCTTTCATTTGGGCCATATTTCTTTGTCTCCTCATTTTGGCAGACCCCTGTGCTTGTTTCTATGTATTAGGTAGAGCTGTTTTGACACCCTGCCTCAGTAGTATGGCTTATTGTAGAAAGTTGCACCTGTGAGTTGAATGAGACAGAGCATTAGGTAATCATCAGGGTGAGGAAACTCATGTGAACCAGGTGGATGGAGTCTCAGATGTGGTGTTGCTGTTCTGTGGCTCTGTGTGAGGGAAAGTTCAGAAAACAGACAATGGCTACTGCCTGGCCTCTATAGTTTTGTCCAGGAGGAAGCTGTCCCCTGGTACTCACCCTTATGCCAGATACTTCAGTTTCTACCAATATGCCACTGGTGTCCTTTGAGCTGCCTCCCTGGTGCTGGAGCCCAGAGGAAGTGAGTCTATGTAATTCCTAAGACCAATGTGGGTTCACCAAGAAAAGCCACCTGAGAAGCTTATAGTTTCTTCTGCTACCCCAACCCCATTGGTTTTTATAGCCAGAAGTTGTGGGGACTTATCTTCCTGGCACAAGAACCCTGGACCAGGTGGTCCGATGTGGGGCTGGCATGCCTCATTCCTGAGGTATGCCTCCCAATTTTTATCCACCACATGTGGGTATGGGGCCACCCATTCCATGTCTCTGCCCCTCCTACCTGTCTGGATGAGTGTGACTTCTTTAATTCCTTGGTTCTTGTACAACCACACAACTCAATCTTCTGATGATTCTGGGTGATAGTTGTTTTGTAATTTAGTTGTAATTTTTGCTGTAGTTGTGTGAGGAGGAGCCATGTTTACCATGCCTCCATCTTGACTGGAAGTCTTCTTCTGCTACTTGTAAGGACATCAGGCCTATCAATTTAGGGCCCCACTCTTATAACCTCATTTAATCTTAATTACCACTCTAAAGGCCTTATCTCCAAATACAGTCACACTAGGGATAGGGCTTTAATATACAAATTTGGGTTGAACACAATTTAGTCCATAACAACATGACTATATTCTTCAAAATTGTCAACATCATAAAAGACAAAGAAAGGCTAAGAAAATATTCCAAAGTAAAGAAGGATAAAGAAACATGGCAATAAAGTCAATGTGTGATTGTAGAGTGGATCCTCTGTTGAAGGGAGAAAAATGGTTTAAAGGACATTTTCAAGTCAACTGACAAATTTGAGTACAGACAACAGATTAGATTAAAAAATTACATCAATGTTAAATATTTGTGATTGATAACTGTATTGTGGTTATGTAAGATAATATTTCTGTACTTTGAAAATATATACTGAAATGTTTAGGGGCAAAAGGTCATAAAGTATGGAACTTACTTTCAAATGATTTTTTAAATTTATACATAAAGAAAGAAAATGATAAAACAATGAGAGTGAAATGGCAAAATGAGGTAAATCATAATAAAGGGTATGTTCTTCCATAGCTTTGAAACTATTTTTATATAAAATGTTAAAATAAAAAGAGAAGAAGGAACCAACCATGTAAAGAATGGGATTAAGAGGCTTCTTCCTCATAACATTCTTCCTTTTGTGGGGCACTTAAGATAATTTGTAACTAGATATTTATTATTGTGATTGGCTATTTATTTGTTTTCTGCCTTACAAAATTGTAAGCTTTATAAGGGCCTCATCAGACTTAACTACCACTGCATCGCCAACACTCAGCACAGTGAATTATAGGTTGTTAAAGTCTGTTTGGGATGCTCCCACAAAATACTTAAACTTGGTGGTTTATAAACAACAAATATTTATTTCTCACAGTTCTGGAGTTTGGGAAGTCCAATATTAAAGCACCAGCAGATTTGGTGTCTGGTAAGGATCTATTCCCTGGATGCCCTCTTTTTGCTCTGTCCTCACATGGTGAAAGGGCACAAGGGAGCTTTGGTGGGGTCTGTATTATAAAAGCACTAATCCCATTCATAAGGGCTCCATCCTGCTGACATAAGCACCTACCAAAGGCTCCGCCTTCTAATACACTATCTTGCACATTATATTTCAGCATTAAATTTAGGCTTGGGAAAGGCACATTAAATTTAGGCTGGAGAGAGGCACAAATATTGAATCCATTTCACAGAGAATATAGCTGGCATGATGGTCCAGAGGGGTAGTGGAATGGGAGTAATATGGTCTGCATTACATTCTTAAAAGATGTTCTCTCACAAAGAGAAAAGAAATAAAAAACACTAACTTTTTGAAGGAATTATAGGATACCCTTTCCTATCTAAGAATCACAGATATTTTGAAGCCTATAAATAGTTTATAAAAGATACAAGGGGAATTTCAGCTATTAAGAGAACAAAACATTTTAATGACCACAATTTTTATGCAAATAACTAATGAATCTTAACTGGAGTATTACCTAAAGTATTCCCCAGTCTGAACTTATTATCCATACATTATTGGACTTGTTGTTTGAAAAATGGCAAGTATTAGACAATACTAATAAAGTTGCAATCAGAATGCCAAAAATAATAAAAGGCACTGAGCAAAGTGTTTGTTTACCTTGGCAGAGGCCACTGCAATAGTTCAGGCAACAGAGAGATTGCTGGTTTGGGTTAGGGTGGAGACAACAGAAATGGAGGAGTGTAGTAAGAAGGGTTAAGATTTAAGAGCAACTTTTGTAAGTGTATCTGTTGTGCACCTAGATATACTGCTTTCCTGCACAGCAACTAAGATAGTTTGATGTCATCTGAGTTTCTGGGAGAGGTTGGATTGACTGGGGCAGGGACTTCTTAAAAAGCCCTGTTTCTCTCAATATATTGAATTTCCATTTTATATCATTGATGGACTGAGAGGTAAATAAGCATTTTGGCTGGACTGTAGGCCTCATGAGGAACTAAAGAGAAGTGGAAACTAGTAAAGAGTGATCAAGAAGTTCTTCATTACTTACTAGCTGTGCCTAATAATTTTACTGTAGTTTGAATATGCCATCTGAAGATACTGAAAGTTGACCATACCTGCAATGAATGCATTAGCTCAATAATGTGGTGAAGGGTTTGATAGCCCAGCAAGTCTTAGCCATGCAGCTCTAGAATGCATGAATGAAAAAGCCTTCCTTTGGCCCTTCTCTTATATCTCCCAGGGTGTCCAGGTTTGTGTCAGGCCAAAAGGAAATTACCCATTTATTTCCACAGTCAGGATACTGGTGAAATGGTGCCCATGAAAATGGTTCTCTGGGTGCTGGACTGAATGCAACAAACAAACCCACAAGGAGGCCAGCTCTGGAAACCCATGATGAGAGGGGCTGAACTTATAGCCCAGAAAACAAATCCATTAATCAAGCAGTTAATAAAATATTAATTTAACATTTACTATGTCCTAGTGAGATGCATGTTAGTGCTTTTCAACTTAGGGGTAAGTAACTATCCTAAAGGACAATTAAAAATGTATAGGGGCTTTCATTTTTGTCACAAAGAAGTGGGATGGTAATCATGCTACTGGAATTTTGTGAGTGGGAACCAGGAATGCTAAACATTCTGCAGCATGTGAAATGAACCACACAGCATAAAACTGTCCTTAAAAGATCCATAACATTCCCATGGAAAAACACTGTGCCAGGCTGTGCTGGGGCATGGTAAGTATTCTGATGTAAATGGGATATGTTTCA
The DNA here is from genome assembly GCA_004027735.1 of Carollia perspicillata. Lineage (NCBI taxonomy): Eukaryota > Metazoa > Chordata > Mammalia > Chiroptera > Phyllostomidae > Carollia > Carollia perspicillata. Next base: position 561 of record PVKM010005768.1, on the reverse strand, counting down.
TCCCTGCCCTCAAGAGCTAACTGGTGCCAAATGGTAGCCAATCCCTCTCTGCTTATACTTTGCCTCCTAATTCTTTTTTGAAAATAAAAATTTGTAATTTGAATTTTAAAAATGAGGAAAAATATATGTGTTTACCAGAGGTGACAGTAGCAAGGTTCCATCAAAGCTGGAACCTTGAGTCTTGACCCTACAATTCTGTTGAGGAGCCAATGAAGTCCCACTATGGGCAACCATAGAACATTTAAACTTTGTCTCTTTTAGCAAAGTATTTTTATACATGTGATATCAATGACCTTGAGTAAATACTTATGAGTAGAGACATTGCCAGGTCATAGATCATGTGAACATTTAACATTATAAGAAAATACCTGTAATTAAAGAGAGTTCCAATTGGCCCATGTCTTTACCAACATTTGATTCAGTCACTCTTCAAATATTTTATTGTTGTTCCATGGCAGTTTTCCCTATTTCTTCCCCATTACTCTCCACTTCACTGCCCACCCCCCTCTCCCACATTCAATCCTCACCCCCACCTGTTGTCCTTGTCCATGGGTCCTTTAT
>PVKM010005767.1:0-46740 GCA_004027735.1 Carollia perspicillata | reverse complement strand
CTTATCTGAGAAGCACTTTATCTGCCCTTCCATTCTGAATGAAAGTTTTGCTGGATAGAGCAGTCTTGGATGTAGGTCCTTGTGTTTCATGACTTGGAATACTTCTTTCCAGCCCCTTCTTGCCTGTAAGGTCTCTTTTGAGAAATCAGCTGACAGTCTGATGGGAATACCTTTGTAGGTAACCGCCCCCTTATTTCTTTTAAGCAGGTTATTTCTAAGAAGTGAAAGACTCAGGGAAAACATTTGACCTTCCTTCTCACTGCCTTAAAGAATTTAGACAGGATCTGCTCCAAGAAGGAAGCTATTATCATCAATAACTATAGTTTAATGTGAACTAAGTGTGATAGGGAGAAAGCTAGCAAAGCTTGTTTGATCAAAGTCCTCAGGTGGCCTAGCAAACATTTATTTACCAAACATTGGCTTTTCTACCTCCATGTGAATTGCCTTCCTGACCTCTGAAGTGCCAAACTACAATATGCCCCACATTTTTCTGTAGCTCAAAATGGCATATGAGCCTAAATTGCCCATCATCTGTCCTTGGGTCTCATGGAGTCTCCATTTGTAAGCGTATGTATTAAGTTTGGTCATTTTCTCCAGCTAATCTGTCTCATGTTAATCTGAGTGTTCATCCAGCCAGAAGAATTTAGAAGGGTGGAAGGAAAATTTACTTTATCCTTCCATATATATTCATTCAATGTGAGAAACAGATAAACTGATTTTAATATGGCAGGATATGAAAAGGTCAGCTCTCAAATTGTAACCAATCTTTAAGACATTGCAACTTGTCAAGTTTTGGTGAAATATCAAAGAATATTCATAATCATCCTGAAAAGAATGTTAAAATTCTCCTCATTTTCAAATTTGGTTTTGATTTCTAAGTTTCTCTTCAGTAGCTCAGTATAGATCTATACCACCATGGTTCTTAATCTTTTTTTTTTGTTAACTACCATACCTGAGGAAAATACCATAAACACCTCTGAAATGTGGTTTGGTCCTACTGGGAAAGAAATAGCATCACCGTAGTGTCTACTGTATTCCCAGCACATAGCTTAGAGCCTAGCACATAGTAGTTACTCAACAAGCACTTCGCTGGATTGAACTAACTGTAATCCTGGCATTGACCTTCCTCTCATACTGTGTTTACTCACATTTTGGTGTATGCCATTTCTCAGAGCAAGAATTTTATTTTGTTCCAAACCAAGAGTCACTCTTCACAGGCATTAAAGAAGAAACTTGATTCAACCACTGCATCCTAAACATAAGGGAAAAAGGGAAAATCACAAAATCCTACTGTACAATTCATTCATTAAACTTTTTTTTAAAAATATTTTATTTATTTATTTTTTGAGAGAGGAGACAGGAAGGAGAAAGAGAGGGAGAGAAACATCAATGTGTGGTTGCTTCTCATGTGCCCCTTACTGGGGACCAGGCCTGCAGTCCAGGCATGTGCCCTGACTGGGAATTGAACCGGCAACCCTTTGCTTCACAGGCCCGTGCTCAATCCACTGAGCTATACCAGCCAGGGCCTACTTTTTTTTTTAATTGGCAGTGTCTACAAGTGTTGCTCCAGAATACTAGATTCAGGCTGCTTAGGTTTAAATTCTGGCTCCACTATTTACCATCTGTATAACTTTGGCTAAATGTTTAACAACCCTTCTGTGCCTCAGTCTCCTCATCTATAAAATGGGATATTAATAGTGCCCATTTTTTAGGGTATTTTGAGAATATAATGAGCTAACATGTATAATTCACTTAGAGTTTTATGTATTAGAACAGTGAACTTAGAACATTTCATTGTACTTGTTATCAGTAAATTTTCCCAATATTCCACAAGATGGGGGAAATACATAAAATATATGAGCATATGTTATATGATATATAATTGTTCATAGTGAATAAAAGTGCTTTTGAATATTTTTATTTTTTTAAATTGCTGTTCAAGTACAGTTGTCTGCATCTCTCCCCCTACCACTCTCCGTGCCCCTTTTGGATCTTTTTAAAACCACTGCGTCCATGGAAGGCAGTATCTGTATGGTACACTGGGCGAGCAGAGGGGGCTGCTCATGACTTCAGTTGAATAGTCTAGGGGGTCCCACCCCCAGGACCTGCTTGGCTAGCCCACGGGCGAGGGGAACAATACCTTGGTATCTTGTAACACAGACACACATGCAGACATACCTCTAGCCTATTGTCTTCCCTGAAAACAGATGAGGTATTTTCGCTCCCTGCTCAGACTATTTTCAGTTTAAAAGAAATTACTAACCCCTTACTGGGACACCATGCCATTTGTTTTTAACCACATGATAAGTGGTCAGAAATGATAACGTTCCAGATTCTCTGAAACAGTCCTGATTTTACATGCTGTAGGTTTCTTACTTTTTGATTCTACAGACCTCAGACAGGATTCAGGAATCTGTAACTTTAATAAGTGGTGATTTTCCTGGGGGCTATACTTTGAGAACTACCGAAAAAGTAAAAGAAGTGGGTGAAGACCGAGGTTAAGGTTGGAGAAGTAAACAATGGTATAACCAGTCCGGCCTGGGAGTCTGACCTGTGCCCTGGTGGCAATGGGACAGAGGATTTTAAGCAAAACAGTGAGTGTCACGACTAGACTGATGTTTTAGAAAGGTCATTCCAGGTCTATTTTGCAGGAGACAGAGGCTGGCAGGGAGACTGGGGAACTCAGTGAGGCAGTGAGGATAACGATGGCGAAATGAGAATGGTTTTGGAAGATAGTTTGGAGATTGAACATCCTGGACTTGGACGTGAATGTAGTGAGTTGGGGTTTGGTGGGGGTAGGCGGAGTAGGAGGAGTTCAAGATACTTTCTGATTACTGCAAACCTGGAAAGGGGGCAGACAGACCAGCCTATGAAGAAAAAGACAAATGCAGTCTAAGTAAGGCCAAGGAAATCCAGGGGAAATGTTGCTAGTAAATTTTAAAATCTCTTTTATCTGAAAATAAGAAAAAGAAAATTGCATTTGATTTTGTTTCTGAGACTTATCAAATAAAATCACCATTGGGAGTCATGAGAGCTTCCTAAAACCAGGCTTTCTACCTCAGGTTTAACACTGATCCCAAGCAAAAACTCTTCTATTTCAGGGATTGTCTGATCATTCCCCTGGTACGATAAAGCACCTAAAAGGGGGGTAATTCTTCCTTTGCTACCCGTGGAGAAAGGAAGGAGAAATGAATTCACGGTCCTGAAGCAGGCCTTCAGACACCTTCTTCCAGAACTATGTGAGCACACTGCCAACACATTACAGAATCAGTTTGCCGGTGTATAAAATGTGCTGGCCCCTCTAAAATTTAAATTCTTTGCATTAGTGAGACATGCCTAAAGATAAAAGAATAAAATTGACACTCATATTAGACTTACATGTGCATTAAGGAGTTTCTCAGAAATAAAATATATTTCATCTGGAGAGGGTAAGACTGTTTTTTCCCATGATTACATAAGAAAAGAACGTTGTAATTTGTAAGCCAGGCCTTTACGCCCGGCCATGGACACAGCCCCAGCAACAAACAGGGACAGGATAAAGCCGTGGTTATGGAGTAATAACTGGCACTAAGAATAAAACAGACTCACAGCTGGAAGGGTCCCAATTATACCTTTATGAGTCAGACTAGGCTTTCTGGTTTGTCCAAATGGAGTGATAGTACTCTGGTCAGGCTGGCACTCATAGATCTGTAACCTTGATCTTAGCAACTGAATGTTGTCCGAGGTTCTTATTTATTGAGAGAAAATGACAGCCCCTTGCTCTTTCTCACAACATTCCATTGACTTTTGTTGATAGAATACTCTTGAAAATCAGGCTTGCTCTCCACCTCTGCCTACACTCCCAGACTCTTAGAAGTAGAAACTGTAGACTTGATTCTTGCCAACAAGGAGCTTACCATCTTTGGGCAATAGAAAGTTCAAGTACACAGGTGCCATACTTGATGATGCTAACTCCAGCATGATGAAACAAAGTCCTGTAGGACTAGGGAGAAGAAAAGGATCACTCTGGAGTGATTAGTAAAGTTTTCATCGTTGATTAGAACTGAGGCTTAAAGTATACTGCCCCTGCTTAAGTTGCTATGTAATAAATCACTGCAAACTTAGCTCAAAACAACATTCATTTATTAGCTTATAGTTCCATAGGCCAGAAGTCCAGGCAAATTCAACTGGACTCTCTGCTTACAAAGTCAAAATCCAAGTTTTGGTCAGACTGGGCTCTTTTCTGGAGGCTCTCAAAAAGACTCTGCTTCTAACTTCATTTGAGTTGTTGGTAGAATGCAATGTTTCGAGGCTGAGGTCCCCATGTCCTTGCTGGTTGTCATCATGGGGCCACTGTCTCCTCCTAGAGGCTACCCACCTTCCTTCTCACATGGTCTCCTCTGTCTTTAAAGTCGGCAATGACATATTGAGTCTTCACACTTCAAAGCTGACTTCCGCTACTGGCCAGAGAAAAAGCTCTGCTTTTTACTGATTAATTAATATCTTTTTTTCAAAATAGAATGACATTATTTTCCATTTCACACATAGCTGTTTTATCTTTTCTGATAATGGAAAAATTAGTCGCTATTATTGTGATTCAAGCTCTAGCGCGGGTTATGCCAAAATGAGTACTCTACTAGCTTACTGGTACAAGAGCGCTTGAGAATTTGTACCACATGAACAGGTTTTATAAGGCGTCTTGGTCCTTCTGGTGACTACAGTTTCTTGGATGGGAATTCAAGATAGACTTGTCACAGAACAAACTCCAAGTTACAGTGCATTTTTTAAAAGTAAGACTGCAGTGCATTTTGGAAATGTAATAATAAGCTACAGTTATTTTTTTCATGTTTTACTGGAAGAAAAACACGATTATATAAATTCTTTGTACCTTAGTCCCCTGGATATACATCTTGTCAGAAAACATGTTATGGACACTATTGATAACCTAGCTTTCAGCTTTAAACAATTATTTGGTAGTATTGCTATTCTTTATTTTATGGCTTTTTAAACATTAAGTTCTTAGATATTTGAAAACTACTCAGTCTTTTCTGATCATTCATACACTCACACACACACACACACACGATGTGAACATCAGCTTGGAAGATTATAAAGCCTTAAAAAATCAGTTTTTAAAAAAAAAGTTATTCAATAACAGAAATTAAAAGTACAGAAGCAAAACAAACAAACAAAAACTCACTTAAAAATTCCATACATGATCCCCTTCACAAAATGAATCTATAATCTTTGTCAGGAGTTGGGGGAAAAGGAGAAAAACAAAAAAGCTCCTTTTAAGATTGGATACATTAGCAACATAATTTTAATATATGGTTTATAAAACTATATATATACAAACTAATATGCAAAATTAATTTGCACAACTTTTTCCAACTTAGGGAAAAGAACTTTGGTTACAGAGTCAAAGTAAATACACTAGACTTTTTTCTATCATACATAAGGTTTTTGTGGTTTGGTCATTGGATGATTTGATCATTAGAAATATCTTAAATCAGTTGACTTACCTGCTAAAACTTGTTTAGACTTTAAGCTTCCTAAAGCCTTAGATAGCCTTTATATTAATTGTAAGTAATGTTATTAAATGTATATAGTTAACTTTTTTATTTGGAAATGTACAACATTTTTCCAATAAAATAAGTCTTTAAACAAATGCTCATTTTAATTTAAGCCTATATACCATGAGTTGGTCAAGATATTTTAAGAAGGAATTTTAATATCTCATTTATTATTGTTTTTTAAACCCTGGACTTAGAAAATGGATTGTTTGAAGGGTTATTTTGAAAATGGAAAAAGCTCTGCTTTTAAAGGGCTCTCTGTATTTTAAGGTCAACTAACTTTGGACTGTAATTACATCTGTAAAATCTCTTCACAACATTACCTAGATTAGTTTTCATTGACTAACCAGAGGGCAGGAATCTTGGGAGCTATATTTAGAATTCTTCCTGTCACAAGGATATTCTATGAACCTATCTTAAGGCGTTCGTCAATCAGTCTATCAATTCAATAATCTGTTGGTTAATTATTAAGTGCATTGTGCCATCATGGTCATGCTAAGTGGAATCTTAATTTTAGTCTGAAAGATCTTTCAGTTGCTTCAAAACTTGAAGTCTACTTCAGGCTTTAAAAAAGTTGAATATTTTCAATAAACAATTAAATATAACGTATTCAAATGGTAATTCAAAATGTGTCAATAAAGACACGTAGCACGTAACAACATTGCTTAGGGCACAGCACTGCTTTCTTCCTCGCTGCTACCCAGGAAGCAGAAGGCTAACCCCCCGTTTCTCTGACCCTCACCCCATTCACAGAGACTCGAGTTGTAATGAGTCAGTGTCACCCATTTCTTCATCTACGATAATCTCCCCTCTGTTCCTCACACATGCTTTGGTTTTCTTTTGCTTCTGGAACTTTCATATGTGTGATGCCTTTCCATCCATTACACCTACAAATATTTCATCCCCACTTCAAGACTTTGTTCAAATCCTTTCTCTGTGCCTTCTGATCACACTCTACTTTTTTTTCTATGCAATCCATCTGGCAATCAATAGTATCATTGGGTTATATCATTTTTATCTCAATCTTAATTCTATACATACATGCTCATATATATTTTGAATTTCTTCTTAATGACAGGATCTTTTTTTAATATTACCCCAAAGTATTTAGCCTAGGAAAGGCCTTGAAAAATTCTTGTAGATGTGATTAATTGATCTGATTGGGAAAATCTGATAGTTTCCCATGATTTACTGCTGTATCATCATCTACTAGTTGATAAATGTCTGAAATATTTTTTAAAAATAATCAAGGTTTTAACAAACAAGCAATATAGAATTGCCTGGTTGAGGCCTCATGCTTTCCATTTACAAACAGGCTTCTAACCAAAGCTCTTTAGAAGTGGTCAGTGGTGTTGATATTATCAAGCAAGTAACTATTTAATGCTCTAGAAATGAGAAGCATTCTTTTTTTCCCTTTTTTCAGCTCTATTGAGATACAATCAACATACTGTAAGTTTAAAATGTACAACTTGTTGATTTGTGACAGTCATTCTTATCAATAGCTTTCTAACTTGGCTTTTTTGTGACTATCCGTTTTCTTTCTTGCACTTTAAATGATGAAAACAGCGGCCTTCCTTGTCCATGGCAATAATGTTGTGCGTGGAAGCAACAGCTCAGGCTGGAACTACATTTCCCAGCAGCCCCTGCATTCATCTGTGGCCATGTGATTAATTTGTGCCAATAAAATATGAGGGAAAATTATATGCGGCAGTCATGAGTGTTGCTCTGAAAGTGTTCACAAGTTCTTTCCTCTCCCTATAACTGGATGCAGCGAGCTATCAAGACTGTAGGGAAGCAGATTCTTAGATGGAGGAGCTTAGGGCCATGAGTCTGCAGGTGGAATGGAGCTGCTGCTGACTGAAACATTCACCCTGTTTTATGAGTGAAAAACTTCTGCTGGATTTTGACCATTGTCCTTTAGGGTCCATTTACCTCAGGAATTTTAGCCTTGCATAACCAATATGTTCATTTTTGTATGTTTTCAAGTATACAGTAGATATGTAGTGCACCTCCCAGAGCACACACTGTTCAGAAATCTGACAACAGAGGTAAGAGCCAAGTGGTCACTGAGGAAAATGCCACTAGGCTCTGATTCCACGGAATAGCTGCTTTCATCTTTGTAGGAAGAAATAATCTTAGGAAACTATTTATAGTAATTGAAAGCAGAACTTCTGGTTAGCAATGGCTCTGAGGCAATGCGGTTTGGGTTTTGATCGGTTTGTGGCTTATGGTCAAGGGGCCTTGCTGGATGGGCCATCTCTCCTCACCAGAAAAAGTAGAGAGAAGCTAAATTCCCTTTTACCTAAGGCCAGAATGATGTCCTCTTATGTCAGTCTCCTCTAATTTTAATTCTTCCCAGATAGATCTTTACATTCTACATCTTTCAGAAAGGGTTTTCTCACCACCACCCTCTCCGCACCTAGGAAAGGATGAGATGCCCTTTCTTGAAGTATCCCCAGAATTCTCTCACCACATTATGCCTCTGCCTGTTAACCTCCCTCTCCAGTTAGTCAGGCCCTTGAGTGCAGGGACACTTGGTTATTCATCTTCTGGTCCCTCTGCCTAGTGTAGTGCCTGGCATATGGTAGATGTTTAAAAAATGATGGTTGAATGAATAAAGGAATTTAAGGGCCTCACAGAATAGTAGTTCCCTGTTTATCTCCATGGGAGACAACTTCATAATAGTCACCACTGACATTGTTGCCAAGCCCCTCTAAAAATCCTTTTTTTCCCTAATTTTTAAAAAGATTTTATTTATTTATTTTTAGAGAGAGGGGAGGGAAGGAGACAGAGAGGGAGAGAAACATCAATGTGTGGTTGCCTCTCCCGTCCCCTCTACTGGGGACCTGGCCCACAACCCAGGCATGTGCCCTGACTGGAAATTGAACCAGCGACCCTCTGGTTTGCAGGTCCACACTCAATCCATTGAGCTACACCAACCAGGCCCTTTTTTCTTACTTTTGTTCCCATGACTTTTCACTTTCTACTGGTTGAGTCTTCCACTGCCTTTGTTTAAATGAGCCAGACCTATGTGGCTTCTTAAGATATTTCTTTGAAAAAAGTCTTTCTTGATGATTAATTTTTAATATTCTCAATTATTTTCTACATTAGACCCATGGCGTCAAGAGTTAGGACTGAGGAGTAAAGAGTAGCCTGAACCAGAAGTCAAGAAAACTTGAGTCTCACCAGCTCTTACACTTCAGTAAAATGTGCCCCCCAAAAGCCACTGTGAAATGATTATGAGTGAATTAGAAAAGGGTAAGCCTTAGAACCATTCTTAAGACAAAATTCTCCCTAGAAATAATGATAATTTTTAAAACAAATAAAAGCAGAACTTGGTATGGGGCTTCTGAGAAGCAGAGTTTGAAAATCACAAGCCCAGATCCCTTCCAAGGGCCTTTTCACCTGTAAAAGCCTATGGTTCTACGTAAATTAATTGTCCTGTATTTTTTACATGTAAATGATGTGACTTTTGGTACCTTTAAATCTGTCTAATAATGAATGGCACTGGACATTAGCTGTATCTAATAAAATTATCTTCTGTTGACATAACATTTTACAGGAGCATTTATGGAGGCCGTGGGCACTGTGGCTACCAGCATCATGGACTTTGAAGTAAGACAGACTGAATTCAATTTCTGTCACCTCCACAAACGAGCAGTGTGACTCGGGCAAGTTAGATAATCTCTGTAAGCCTCAGTTTCCTCCCCTGTATGTGGGGATTAGAATGCCTGAAAGGCTGGCTGTTAAAAGGATGAAACGGGACATTGTACATAGGCTTTCGGCATGGTGCCTGGCATGTGCTACACTCTCTATAAAAATTAACTGTCGTTATCACATTCATTATTTCATTTAATCTCCACAACACAAGTGTTTCTACTATTCTTATTTACAGAGAAAGTTGAGACTTGACAGAGTGAAGTGACTTGCCCAAATTCACCATATAGGGCAGAACGAGTGTTCTTTCCATGGCCCCACTCAGGATTTCAGTGAGAGGAGGAACTGAGAATAGTAACCTCAGGGAGAGAAAATGAAATGGAAAGATCCAGGTTGGGAGCCACAGGAGCGAACCCTAACGATCACATAGGGATGACCACCAGACAGGGTAAGGGTGGAGAGGAGGATTCCAGGGACAGACTGAGCCGGTGTCTCAGCAGGAGGGCACAAGCCAGGATGTCACAGTGACCTCCCCACCCACACAAGTCCCCAGCCCGTGATAGGGGTGGGGCTCGTGCTCCACCCAGATTGGGCTTCTGCATGTAGCAGCTGCTCACCGAACATTTGCACAGTGGCCTGGGTCATGAGGCTTCTCTTTTTATCTCCGACCTCCACCCACCATAATTTGGAAGACTTTCCTTGCCCTTGAAATTCTGAGGGACAGAGGACATAGCTTCTTCCTTCCTCAAAACAAAAACAAGACTCCTCCCTGACGATTGAATTTTGTATAAAGTAATAGATTGATCCTGACAATTACTCCATTAACTGCACTTTAGACAGCAGCTCCTGCCTCCTGTCCTCCCATCCCCCTCCTTCTCCCTACACTGAAGTCATGGTGTCTAATTTAGGCCACCATCATAATTTCTACCCACAGCAAGCTGATATCATCGCAAGCAAGCACAGCCTTAGACAACTCTGAGACAAAGAGGCAGAGACCCAAGAAAGAAAATTGAGGCGCATATTCATTTCTCCCTGCATTTCCTGCCCACTCATTTGTCTATTGTCCTATTGTCCTACGGAGCCTGCTCTTTCGCAAGAATATCTGCGGTTCAAAAGTACATTGCAGAGACACAGACTGAAATTCCCTTCTTTCTACAGTATATTTCAACACACACACACACACACACACTGTATTTTTGGACCATAAGACGCACCTAGGTTTTAGAGGAGGAAAATAGGAAAAAAATGTTGAAGCAAAAAATGTGGTAAAATATTTCATAACATAAACATAATATTTCACCAGTGTAAATGTAAACAGAACTCAACAGCAGCATTAACAACCATTATTCCTCCCAAATTTTGGGGGAAAAGTGCATCTTATAGTCCAAAAAATACGTTATTTATTGTACTCGATATAGATATTACTGAGAAGGAAATGCAAGTGTTGATCTGGTTCCCTCTAATTGATTTATATATTTGAATTGTTTTCATTTTAGAGAAAATTATAAAAACAAAGGACCAGAGGGTTAAGTCATCACAGAATGGCCTGTCCTCATTACTTGCGTGAAGTCCCCACTGCATCACAGGGACAGCGTGCTAAATCAATAGAGACTTGAGCTGTTAATTTCCAAAACGGAAGAGATGACTGAACTAAAATAGCCCATGTCGAGTCTCTGCCCATTGGGAACGGAAGTCCCTTTAGTTTCAGGTCTTTCTACAATTAGGTAAGTTCCAGGATGATTATGAGCCACTTTACAAAATTTCCTGATTTATTGTTGGGGGCAGGGACTTTGCTGACATAAAAGCCTCAGTTTTGTACAGCACTACTTTTATAACAAGGTGATAAGAGGTATAATAGGTGTATATCTATAGGTGTATATAGGTATGTATAGGTGAAGTATGATGAGGGTGGGGTGGGGCTGGGGAGATGGGGACACATCAAGGTCGGTAACAGGTAAGTCTCTTGCCTGCTTTTAATTTCACCTTCTCTCCTTCCCTGGGATATGACTCTGCGTAGGCAGTGGAGGGGAGGAGATGCCACTTTCACGTTACACTGGTCCACGGCCACCTTTCCTTACTCCCTTTCAAGCAGAGGCTTGCATTGCCCAGGCTCACGATCAATGCCTTTTGATCAGGTTTGTGTATCAAATACTTGCAGGGTCTAGTGAGGACCAAGGTGATAAAATAAAGGGCAGCTTTTCCTGGAAGTTACTTCATGATGCCACTTCTTGGTGGTCTGTTCTTTGTGAACTGGGTCATCATCCTGATTACCTTTTCCATATAGGGACTGGAAATTCACAGAGAACTAGGCATTTTTCAAATAAATGTCATCTGATTCTAATTTTTTAATGAATGCCTCCCTTTTTTATTTCTCATTCTTGTTCATGACGTCTTCAAACTAAGAGTCTGTTGCAGCTGGCTAGGGATTCTTTTTTTTTTTTTAATCTAAAAAAATTCCTTTCATTCTTAGCATGGCTGTGAACTCTAAGCGGCCACCTCTGAGCTGCTCCCTACGAGGAGTGACAGCAGCTCTCCACTGGCTTTCCCCTCTGTGGCAGGAGTGGATGTGAAGGAAAAGAAGGTGTTTCTCCACCCCACCACCTCCTGAACGAGCTCCCTCCTCCCAAAGAGTAGCTGATCTCCTCTGGCAAGGGGTGAGAGGCAGGCTGGATTTTGAGATCGGGACGGGTATGTATCAGCTCCTTTTATTTTTAAGCCTTGTCTTTCCTGCTCCCTGCCATTTGGTCTGTGCTGGGCCAGCTCTGGTGCTAAGCTAGCCCTCACCAGAATAGGCAGGAGAGTAGCAGCCCCCACCCCACACCCCCAGCATCACCACCACCCATTCCCTCAGTTGCACATGGGGGAGGAGTCTGGGGGCCAAGCTACAAACTTAGTCCACATGTGGCACGTGAGGTGTGGCACCTCCTGCTTCTTCTGGATGGGGCTGCCTTCACTTTAGAGTGGTGATTCTCAGTCTTCCCCACATCAGGATTCTCCGAAGAGCTTTTAAAAATGCCCAGTTCTGGATCAACATTAGAGCACTTGAAACCAAACCGCTGGAGGTGGGGACCGGGCAAGTGCGTTTTCAAAGCTCCTGAGTGAGAGGAGAGAATCCGCTTCCTACTGTGCACTGCCAGCTTAAGGACTTGGCAAGTCAGCCCCTTAGAGCTGGCCTCGAGGGATGGCCCTGTCACAGCCCGATGGGGCATGCCGTCTCACTGAGGCCTCCCATGTTCACTGTCGGTCTTTCTGGTCTTGTTCTTGATCTGTCCCGGGTGCCCCCTTGCTCCTGCAAGTTAGCATCACCTTAACTCCATTCAACTCTGCCATCTCTCTGCCTGGGTGGCCGAGGCCACGGTGACCCACATAAGCCTCTCTCACAACTGACCGCAAGCCTATAAGCCTATTTGGAGCTTCTCATCCAATACTTATTGAACACCTATGATGTGTCAGGCTCAATGCCAAGTGCTTCATATTATCAATTACCACATTTAATCCTTACAACACCTAATGAGACAGAGATCCTGAGATGATAAAAAAAACCTTGCCCATGTGCCTTCCTTCAGGTCTGGTTTTCACATACAGGTCTCGCTGACTCCAAAACCCACGGTCTCCACATCGCCACGCTGTTCTCAGTAGAAAAGACCTGGTTTCTGCCTGGAAGTGCTCACAGTCTAGTCAGGAGGACACACGCAGGAGACATGCATGAGGGCGGGAGGGAGACTCGGGCTGTAGTGGCAGGTAGGAGGGGTGCCGACCCAGAGGAGAGTCCTAGAAAAGGTGATACATTGAATTGAATCCCAAAAGTTGAGTAATAGCTATTCAAATGAAGAACCCCACATACATAGATGTGGAATCCAGAGAAATCCAGGCTTCCTCAGGGACCTGCAACAAGTTCAATATGGCTGGAGGACGATGTGGAAGAACGAGTGAGAGGTGAGGCGGACAGGCAGCTGGGGCAGGTCATGAGCCCTTCAGTCATGGTGGTAAGTTTTACACTTTATCCTTTGCATTGCTGTACAACCACCAACCAAACAGGGCACTCTAGTACCACCATTTGCCCAGGCTTTCTTTTCCCTATGGGCACTGTATCTTGAATAGATCAAGCTCTCTTGTGGGGCCAGCCTCTGGAATCAGGTTAGTTCCTTCTGGCCCAAATCCTACACCCTAAGTTGGCAGGGCCCTCCCTGTTTACTCTCATTCCCTTTTGGCCCAGGGCTGTGGCCTGATCCAGCATGCCTCGCTTCCTGGCCTATGGAACAGGAATGTAGGCCCCTGAAGATGCTAAGGCTGAGGCGGAAGATGATGAAGCCTGGGGTGGGGGCAGGGGTTCCCTGGTACGTCCAGCTGCACGGAGCCGGGGAAGAGGAAACACAGCAGAGGCTAACAGAATGGAAAAGTAGAACACCAGAATTTGCTCCCAACGGAGACTGGCTGTGGAATACCTTAAATTAGAAGTCTCAAAAAATGTGTTAGGGATCCCTGTTGCCCTGGCTGGCTCTGGGTGTGGTTCTTTCCAACAGAGGATGATTGGTGATGTTTTCCCAGCCCTGTAATTCTACTTGTGATGAGGTAGAATTAAAGCTGAAATGTGAGTTCATAAATTGCCTAGTTGGTGAATAAGAGTTTAAATCTCCTCAAAAAAAGTTAAATACAAAATCATATTAAACTCCATAGCCATCTGCCTACGATGATCTAATTTCAAAATTGAGTACAATTAATTTTTAATCCTAGGTCAGCTTTCCCACTGCCACCTGTCCCTCTCCGTACCGCCTCCCCCACCGGGTGGTGTGTGCTCAGGGAACTCGAGCCCATTTTAAATATTAACCGGAGCCACACCTACCTAGGAAGATGAATCCACACACACACGCCTTCTCGTCTTCCGCCTATTATTACTAGTATAGTTGCTCATATATTTCTAAATGTAGTCCTGGTTAAAAATAAGTTTTGTAAACGAGGAATGTGGGGTGTGCCTGCCTCCACAAAAATCCCTTTGTTCTCTGTTGAGAAGTGAGCAGAGACACGGGCTGCCTTTAAGGACAAGATACTGCGCCCGGGTTTCAGCATGTCTTTCTGTAAGAAGCAGGGGTCACTGAATCCAGGGAAGAGAGCCGGATGCTTCGAGGTGTTATAGCATGGACTTCCTTCCACAGCCACCCAGTTTTGGATGGGAAGAAATCCCATAAGAAAGGGTCCAGGAATAGACAGGCATGACAGGCGAAGGCCAGTTGTCACCAGGAAGCTGACATGAGGAAGCATCCTCCAAGAACAGCCGACCAGGGCTGAATCAGCTACGTCAGGAAGCCGCCATCAGCATCCCGAGAGGCCAGCACAGTTCGGGAGAGGAGCTCTTCTGAGGGAGATCCTCTGCTGAGCGAGGCCTTTTCTCTGGATGAATCGATCCACGCATATTTGTAATGGGCCTTGTTCTCCTTATAGACTTTGCATCGTCTATGACAGACACACTCACCCTCAGGGTCAGGAATACCAGGGTCTCATGTACTGGCAACAGCACAGATCCTTGTTGAAAGGACCAGGAAGAGGGCTCTGAGTCCTGGGGATATGATGGAGTAGACCACACTCAGTGAAAGCGGAAGCCAGAAGAGGGTTGCTACTTGTTCGATACCATTCTAAACAAACCCTGGGTTGTTCACAGCCCAGCATTATTTGACTTAGGCAACCTAAGGATCCCGAACCCTAAGGACAGCTGGCAACAGTGTCAAGCCAAAAAGGAGAAAACAGACCCTACAGGCAGCCATCTGTGAACGCCGCTCACCAGCAGTTTCTAGAAGCTACCAAATTTGTGTGACCTGTGCTGGAACCAGTGTTGCCCCTAAGACCTTCTGAAGAAACCAATGTTAGCTGTTTAGTAACTGACCTGTGTGACTGGAGAAACTCAGTGTGGAGGGTATAAGCATTTGCTTTTATGTGGCCCCTAGCAAGTGCCACAGAAAAGCTCAGTTGAAGTTAGGTTCTTAAATGGAAACAAAAACTTCTAAATGAAGAATGACCCATGTGAGAAAAGAAAGCTGATGACAGGAAATGGGCTGGGCCTGGAGGTTAGAAATGCTTTTCAGTGAGTCTGAGTAGAGGGCATGCAAGGGCTAAAAATTCATGTCAGCTACACTTGGGCTCTGCAGAAAGAAATTTGATCACAAGTATAATACTTTTCACCACAATGACTGCAAAGAAAAAAATTTTGAAAAAACAAGGCAATTATTAACATCAGAAAAAACAAAAGGTAACAAAGAAAAATAATAATACACTACAATGCTCTGCTTCCCTTGCATGTGTATAATGATACAAACACCAAATATTAATTTAACCAAAAATGACAATATCATTATGTAGGGAGGACTACAGAGTTGAAACACAGGGACAGCTGAAAAGAGCGCTCCATCTTCATGTACCACAAGAGGAAGATAATCCTCTAAGCTGCTGAACCAAAAGAGAACAGCACACGCATATCATATAAAATATGGCAACGTGTAAATGCCAGAAGAAACAAGAAGACTACGGGGCGTAGGAAGGAATGAGGAAGGAAACTGCTGAATTTCATTAGACTTTTAATGCAATTTGACTTTGTAAATTATGGGTGTGTGTTCATTAAAATAATTTTTAAGTGGCCTCCCCAGAAGGACAAGACAGAACAGAACATCTACAGTTAACAGCGTGCTGAAAAGGCCAATTAACTTTAAGCTCCAAACACACTGGGTAACACAGGAGTGGGTTAGGAAGCAAGAGGAAGGCCTAAGGCCCTCTTAGTTGATTTAGGCACAGTTTGGTAACAGTTAAGTTAAATGACAAGAGTACTTAATTTGTTCCTAGACTTGCAGGATTTTAAAACTTGTTATTGCTTCTATAGCATTTATAATAGAATTAAGTAAAAGTTTCTTTAAAAGAGGTAGCTTGGGAACAGACATATACAGAGTGGACCATGCTCCCTACACTGTTCCTTTCATTGTTCAAACAGGAAGAACGTCTAACCTGCAGGCCTGTGCATCCATAAACATCATTGTTAGTCATCAAGTGCCAGCTACCCAAAGAGCAAGCAAGTGTATTGACTAGGGGAATTCATCATCCTCCATAAGATTTGAGAATACGATTGTTATGGATTTAATCCATTTCTTTACTCTTAGCTTGCTTTCAGAAATGCTAAATATAAAGGAGTTTGTCCAAATTTGTCTTTTGGCGGCAGGTAACACTGTTTAAGTAAACATGTCGTCCCATCGAATGGATGACTCCTGTTGAGTGGACCTTTACCCTTTGACACAGGATTCCTTAATCTCGGCACTGTTAACATTTGGGGTCAGATAATGCTCTGTTGTGGGGGTCTAAACTTTGCACTGCAGGATGTTTAAAGTAGACCTGGCTTCACACCCTAGAAACCAGCAGCAGCCATTCTCCCCAGTTATGACAACCAAAAAATGCCTTCAGTAGCTCATCAAAGATTTAGGCTTAGTCTATATGATTAACTCTGCAGAAAAGAACATCCAAACAGTGATTAAAATTTATTATACTACTCTGCATCTGATAACCGAGACATGTTAAGTGAGAAGTTTCTCTCTAAAGTATAATTAGGCTATGTAAATTACTCAAGTATTTTTAAATCTGGAATAAAATTGAAAATGAAAAGAATCCCATCGTGACATCCTGACACACTGGTTAAGTCTTTCTCCCGGGAGGGGAATCCTGCTCCCACCATCTTCATAATCTCTGCCTCAACTGACCCTGCTTCAGCTTTCAAGAAGCCCGGGGTGGAGCCACAGGGGCCTGGGTGAGCGAGGCACTCCAGCGAGGATGCCTGGCCCGAGTGAGGAGGACTGGGTCTGGGACATAAATAGCTGCTTCATCATCAAAGCCTGCTGCCCAAGAGAAGGCTTTCATGAGAACTCCGGCTCATTGTGTGAAAATTCAGATGACTGAACTATAATTAGCTCGATTAGTCAACATTTTAATTCATAGGATTCTGGCTTTGATGTGCTCCTTTCTCACAGAATCAAAGCTAATAATTCTGGAATCATAATTGAGAGGTGAGTACCAGCTTGAAGCTTGGGGAGCTCCCTCACCTTGTCTTTGGCAAGCCCTGCTTCCAAGACAGCCGCTTCCTGGCCGTGGATGAACCTGGCCCAGGCACCTCCACCTTGCCCTGTCGCTGCTTGCTTCAGAGAACATTTCCTGGGCACCTCCTGTCTGTGAGTCAGTATCTCCAGCATTTAGGTTCTAAATTTGTAGTGGTTGACATTAAACTATGATGGAGGTCAGTACCTCCAAAGTCTGAGCAGCACAGACATAACAGGTGCTCAATAAAGCTTTTTTTGGATATTGCTAAGCAAACAGTGGAGCAGATTATTGTTGGGTTACTTATGCAATAACCATCCTTCCGGTTTCGGGAATAAAAGCTCACTTTTAAACAAGCAATTATAGTGATTGTCTTCTTCTTGTTCAAACATAAGCACATGAGATAATTCTGGCCAATGAAATACGATGAGAAGTCTACAGGGGGGATTCTCAGAAAGATTTCCTTGCTTAAAAAGATATACATGCAAAGAGACAGTGTTCTCCTGCTGTTGGATGTGGTTGTGTTTCCACGTGACACCTAAGACTGTGCCCCGACCTTGAAACCTTGAGGAAGACTACCTGAGGACGAAACAGGCTGAGGGCGCATCATTGAGACGGAAGGATTTGTGGCTTCTGTGACATCGCTAAGCTGTGGATCAGCCATCCTTGCAGCTTCTTCTGGACTTCTTAAGTAGATGATACATTTTCCTTATTGTTAACCTATCCTCAGTTGAATTTCCTGGTGCTCACAGCCAAAAGTGTTCTGATTGATCTAAGTGATTCACCAGACCTTTTTGCATAGGAAGGGATTTAGGTGAAAGGCTAGCCTACTGGGAACTGGATTATAACAGCTACTGCTTACTGCGCATGAACCACACACATGCTCCAGAATCGTGTGAACAGTGACTCTAAAGCTCACAGAAACTCCATGAGGTGATGTTTATTATTTGCATTTTATGGTTGAGGAAACTGAGGCTTTGATAGCATAATTTATGCAAATCACCTGGTTACTACACAGGGCAACTCAGATGAAATCTGGACATGGTGTGATTCTGTTTTTCTCTACATTCCACCTCTCATTAGCTTTCCAAAGACATGGTGGAAGAGATGAGGGTGAACGCGCACTGGAAGGCTACTTGGTTCGATGCTGTAAGATGGAAGGAAGAAAGGAATGGGCATTGTATCTCCTGAAACCGTCTAAGTGAGTAATGAAACCGCTGTCCTCCAAACATCCCTTACCAGAGACCTCGGAAAGTGCTCCCAAATGAGCGAGAAACTCTCCAACATTTTGATAGTGGGCCTCCAAATTAGTCCTGCAAACCTGGCCATGGCACCTAGAATTTGTTAAAGACCATTACTGGATTCTTTCGAGCATCTCACTGACAAACATCCTGCCTGTCAGATTCATGACACAGTCTCTGAAGACAAGAATAAAAAGGTTTTTGAATCCTAAACAGAAAAGTATCTGCTTCCTGTGCCCCAAACACTGCTCACTTCTGCCCCAATGCACAAAAACAAGGCACCCAGTAAAGACAAAGAATAATGCTAAGCTCCTGGGACTGAGCTCTGGTCCCAGGTCTGATCCTGGTTTGCTTAAGAGAGGATTGATTCTGGCAAAGGCTTGGAAAGTGTTAGTGACTGAGTTTTATTTTGGGGGGACCCTGCAGGACATGAGTGGGGAAAGGTGGGGGTTTCTTCCACACAAAGCCCTATTGAACCACTCCCTCTCTCTACATGACCCTGACCAAGCAAATTAATAAATGCCATACCCTCCCTGCTTCCACTTTCTTCCCTTGTAAAACAGGAATAATAAAGAACAGTTGGCCATAAAAATCCAGAGACGAACATCAGCATCTGACTGCTGTGAGCTCCCGGGGGTGCACGAGACAGACCAGGGATCATCACTGTCCCATCTCCAGTTTGTCTCCCCTTGTCTAGCCCTCCCTTCTCCAACTCCCATCAACCTCATGCATCTAATGGTCACGAAAGACAGAAGTTTCTTCACATTTCCTGAGGCACTGTAAAAACCACATGGGCTAATCTCTGCACCCCATGCACCCCAAGAGCTCACGTGGGGCTGGCTTGTGGGCATGGCATGCTGGCAAACCTGGAGAGATGGGAGGAGGTTCAGGCAAGAGGATAAGTCCACAGGTGTCGTCTCCCTGGGCTGAATGCAGCAAAGAGGCCAAGGAAGAGAAAGGGGACCAGTAGATGAAGCAACATGGAGCTCACTGGTGCCCATGAGAGGAGCAGCTTGGGACTGACACGCTAATGAGTCGTGTTAAGGACAGAACAGGAGGGGAAGAAGTGTCTACGGACAGCTCTTTGAAGAAGTTTTGCTGTGAAATCGAAGAAGAGTTTAAGATAAGAGATATTAGAACATCTTTACAGGCTGATGAGAGCCTCCTTTCCAGAGGGAGAAATCGAGAATGCTGGGGAGAGAAGTGGTATTAATGGAAGGGAATGCTTTAGGAAGGGGAGAAGTGAGGTGCTTTTTTCTCTCAGCGTGAGGTCTTTCTGGTAACTTTATTTGCTCTGGTCTTCTGATGCACATCTGCTCCATGTGCCCTGTGAGGGCAGCCTGATCCAGGACAGAGTCAAGAGCAATGAGAAAAATTCCAAGCTAAGAGCTTCCCTTAGTGTTCCATACTGATTCCAGGATTACAGCTGTGGCAAACGGCTTCTCGGTTCACTTACTGATCTCCTAGTGTATTTGCCCCAAGGACTGGGGCAGATGAAACTGCTCCACACTTTTTAAAGGTCAACGATTTTAAGTCTGAGCTCCCTCAGTAATATATATTGTTTTAGATTTTATTTATTAATTTTTAGAGAGAGGGGAAGGGAGGGAGAAAGAGGGAGAGAAACATCAAGGTGTGGTTGCCTCTTGCACACCCCCTACTGGGCACCTGGCCCACAACCCAGGCATGTGCCCTGACTGGGAATTGAACCAGTGACCCTTTGGCTCCCAGGCCACACTCAATCCACTGAGCCACACCAGCGAGGGCAGCTCCTTCAATAATATCAATATAACCCTTAATATGGGCCAGACATTGCATTTATTGACATACTTACTATAATCATCCCACTGAGGCATGGAAACTGATGCATGGCAATGTTAAATGATTTAATATTCAAGGTCATATGTCTGGCAAGTGGAGGAGCTGGGACTTGAACCCAGTTAGTGCGGCTCTAGAAGCCCATCTCTTTAACCTCCCCTACATTCCGTTTCCTTCCTTTTTTCCAAAAGGCCTGGGATCATTTAACCCTATAGAACTCTTGTGGCTTTCTTGACTCAGGAGGCACTATGCCAGGGACACACACACACACACACACATACCCGTGACGGGTCCTGTACCCATGAGGAATGTTGCCCACGCAGGGAGGGAGGCCTGGGAGCTGCTGCTTTCCTGGCTTCCTATTTATATCAGGTCAGACCCGGGCAGGAAACAGATGGCACACTCAAATTGGGTAATTTGAGGAGAGTTGAATAAAGGGGCTATTTACAAAGGTGTGGGCAGGATGTAGGGAAACCACAGAAGTAGTGCAATAAGTAACAGCTACTTGACCACCCCTAGGCTTGAAGGGGTTAGGGGAGGTGTGAACACCAGAAGCTGCAGAATGGGCCTTGTGTGGTTGGCCCCCTGACAATAGCTGTGACCGTGAGTCAAGGGGTGCAGCCAGCCAGGAGGTGACCTCCTTCCCAGGTCTCCCTCACACTTTCCCCTCCCTCTGATCTCCCGCCTAGGACTTCCACGGGCCAAACCCAGTTGCAAGCCAAACAGTAAGGGTGCTGCAAACGGTGAAACATGCTGCGGACGGTGATACAGTTTGCAGCATGTGGCGGGTAGAGAAGGGCGGAGAGTGGATCCCGAGGGCAAACAGAAGTGTCTAGCGTATTAACACACACAGGGTGGAGAACGGGGCTCTGGAACTAGGCTGACGGGGTTCAGGTGCCAACTGCTTCTTACTTTCCATGTGACTCTGGGAAGTTACTTAACCTTTTGATGCATCCGTTTCCTCACCTATAAAGTGGGCCACCTCACAATAACTGTGACCATAATAACACCCACCTCACAAGAGTTGTAGTGAATGTTAATCTTAATTAATCTCAGAGATAACACAGGTAAAGCACTTAGCATATAGCAGGCCCTCAATAAATGCTGATTCCTTGCCTTTCTCACCTCCTTCAGGTAAATGTGTGAGGAGGAGGCCCTCTAATTTATATGTGGCCCTATTTTACATAGTTAGTAAATATTGCTTGATTGATGATTGAAGGGGCCTTTCTTTCTTGGAGGTCTCAGAATACCCTCTGAGGCCTGTCTAGCCCGTCCTTGGAGGCTGCAGCCACAGTTACTGTGGCTTCAGAAGTTCATTCTGGGATCTAGTTCCTCTCATGGTGGTTGCAAGGTTCCTAGTGTTGGCCTTATAATTTATCAAACTATACATTTGTTTTATGCTCTTCTGCATTTATTTAATACTTAGCAAATTAAAAAAATTTATAAAACATTTAAAAAATTTCATACACCATGAAAAATAAAAGCATGTCATTGTTTGCTTTCTCTCCATTTGCTCCTTCCTATGAGTAGACGGATGGGAATGATCACCCGGTTCTTGACAAAAGGCACTTAAAAAGGTGATTTTACTCGTGGTAAGTGGACCTTGGGCCACTCATTTCTTTCCACTTGTGTATTTTTTGAGGCTGGGTCTATTGCCTACCCAGAATGTACGCCCGAAGGCAGCTATAGGGAATGCTCCCTACTCTGGAACTTTCTTTGAAGAACTCCTTGGCTCTTGTCGACTAGTTCCAAGTCCCTGACCTTTAATGCACCATTTGACCCCGAGCAAGAGGCTTCCCCTTTCCTCTTTCAGCCTCTTTAGAGCCCCTGAATGCTTGGAGTGTGGGGCTCCTGTCTTCCACGAAGCACCTCTGACACTGTTGTCAGGCCCTGTCCCCAATCCACTCTCAAGTAGGTGCCAAAGTGGAGGAATGCTGTGTCCCTGGCATTCTTTCTGTTGTAACGTCTCTTTCAACACTTCTTTCATTATGTGCTTTCCAAAAGGTACAAAAATCTCCCCATGATTATAAATTCTACCGGACTCAGAGTTGCACGGCGGCAGGAACTGTGTCTTTTCATGTGTTTGTCACCTACACTGCCTGAGTGGTTGACACACATTAGAGCTCAAGAGAGGGTTCTTCAATAGAACTGAATTGAATTTTCTGTCCCTTCCTGCCTGCATGCAAACTGTCTATTTCTCCAGGCCAGCGTGGTCACTTCAGTGGGTTGCACACTACTTAAGGGAGAAGGACTTGGCCTTCTCTGGGAGTTGGGTTTCATAGGGAAGCAGAAGCAGAAGTGTGTAAAAGGATGAAATGGGAGGTGGATAGGGAGGAACCAGCACTTAAGAAACTTGGAGTCTTGTTTATTTTTAACGTTAATTCACAGATGATTTTCTTCTCCTTAGCATAAGATGCTTCTACCATCTTCTTGTAAAAGACTGCAGAGCAGAGGAGCTGTATTTGTTTATCTTGCTTCTTGAACAGTCACAGATAGCTTTCAGCCCCTTTCACTCCCTGCCTACCAAAGCTGGCCCAGGGCTTTTGATGTTTTTACTTTTGCCAAAATGACTCAGGGCCAGGAGAGGAGAAAGTGAGCTGGGACATTCAGCTCCTCTGTGCCTCACCTTCCCTCATCAGTAGCTGGGGAGAGTGGGAGTGATGCATACCAGTGAGCAGTAATAAATGAGTGGTGCTTGTTGTTGTCGGGACAAAAAGTTCCAGCCTGTAAAAGGCATGATTTATGGCGATGAGACATTCAGATCCAATTCTTGGGTGAGGGCATCCCAGGCAGGGGCCTCAAGGTGTCTCCCCACAATGAATCGGCACGGATTGACTAAATCAGCTGTTTTCCTTATTCTTCCAAGTTCTAAAGTCCAAATGCTTTCCTGCTGAGTAGTTATTTTAGGAGGGGAAAAGGGAAGTAAAAAGCCAGACTCCTGAGGGCCCTCAGCTGGCGATGCTTCCCAGACACCACTGTAATATCTAGGCTCCCCTCTCTCACTAGTTTACACCACCCTTGTTCGGGGCTTCAAATTTAAAGTGACCGGATACAAGCAGATAGCACAGACCAACGCGTCGCTTTCCCACCTCCTAAAGATGAAAATTCCAAAGGTTTGTAAATAAATACTCCCCGCAGCAGAATTTCATTATCAAGAAGGACAGCATGTTTGTCCCGACGCCCACAGAAGGACCTTTCGCCAAAACGAATGGGAAATCATTGGCCCAATTAACATCCTATGATCTTAGATCTAAAAATGACCGGGAACCAAGTAAACAAGGTGACGTAAGCGGCTGGGCAGGGGGGTGGCTCTCTACTGCCACCTGGAGGAGAGCGTCCGCAAGGACGCAGAGGCTCCGGGCTGCGAGAAAGCGGGCCTGGGCCCGCTGGAACCAAGTGGAGGAATCGGCGGGAACTGAGAAGACGCCAGGAGGGTGGGACAACACCGAGGCGGCTAAACGGGGAGGAGAGAAGCCCCTCTGCGACCTCAGCTAGAGGAAATCGAGGTCTCTGTTATCCAGGCCATTGGACGCTGTGGCGTTAACCCTGCTGACTTCCTTCTGGGAACACTCCTTAAGACTCAGGTACCATCAACTCGCGCTAGAAAAAAAAATCATGGCTACGACTGCGCGGGGACAAGATCGCCAACGCTGCAGGCCCTTGGATGAAAAACAATTCTCCGTTGCTGAAAATAGAAGCAGTGGCGTGGCTATGCTAATAACAAAGGTCCCCTGGATTTTCTGTTGCACTTTGGGCTACCCCGTGACTTAAGTGGTGGTGGGGGAGGGGGAGTGCAGGAGTGTAACAACAGTCCTGATTTACTTTCTTGTCAGGCTAATATGAGAATGAGGCTGCAGAGCTTTGTGCATTATGTAACCCGCGCGCTGGGAGATGCCCCAGAAATGTGCTGAGGGCTAGATCAACTGCGTGTCATTACTTGCCCCCCTGTAGATGATCCACAAAAGAACAACAGAAAGTTGATTTTTAACTTGATAAAAACAGAAACAAAACCAAACCTACTTTACTTTTGGGTTAGTCCGTTTTTGCTGCATTGCAAACCGCCGCTAAACCTCAGTGGCTGGGGACAACAAGCATTTCTTTTTCTTGCCCATGAGCCTGCAGGTCAGCCTTGTTCTGATCTCAGCTAGGCTTACCTGGCTGACCGAGCTCATCTGGACTCCAGGCTTAGGGTCAAATGCAGGTCTGCTCCGCCTAGGTTTCATTTGTGGACCCATATGAAAGGACAGTGGCTACTGGCCCCTTCAAGAGGCCAAGTCAAAACAAGTAAACACTTTGAAGCCTCTGTTTTGGGTCATGTCAGCTAATACTCCATTGGCTAAGGCAAGTCCTACATCAATGAGGGGGGGGGCAGGGAGTGGGATACACCCTGCTTACTCTAGTAAGCTGACCCAGACTGGAAATTAACCAGTGGGTCCTAGCTCACTGGAGAAGACATGCTTTGTGGGAAAACTGAAGTGAGGATGGCCTAGATAATCCTTGTGTAGTATTGGGTGTTGTCTACATGAATTCAAGTGTTGTCTAACAGACACATTTAATGTCCTTTTTATCCACTTGTCCCACTAGCTATACCCTCCTCTTATAACATTATGTGTTCAGGGACACAATACCCTTGACCATGTCCAGTCTACCTTATGACATTCTGTGTCATGACAGGATTTACTCAAAACTCCCTGTGCTGAAAGGGTAGACATTACCTATGCAGGTATCACCTGC
Source organism: Carollia perspicillata (assembly GCA_004027735.1). NCBI lineage: Eukaryota > Metazoa > Chordata > Mammalia > Chiroptera > Phyllostomidae > Carollia > Carollia perspicillata. Next base: position 21,680 of record PVKM010005767.1, on the reverse strand, counting down.
TGAATGGAAACAACAGGCAGAGAGTCTTTGAGGAGGCAGCATGTTGAGAAGAGCACTAGATTTGAGAATCAAGAAACCTGAGTCTAGTCCTGATTCTGCCAGTGCTGTACTGGCATTGGGAAGGATTGGCAGAGAACTTGAAAGCCTTGTGGAGTAGCTTGGACTTTATCCTGTGCGCTGGGGCACGGCAGGGTCAGATCAGAGTTTTTGAGTAACGTTTTTGGCAACACTGCGGAGGGTGGATTGAAGGAGAAAAACTGGATTGGAGGCGAGGAGATGGTTAGGACGTAGTCCAGGTGAAAGGTAATGGAGGCCCAGACCTGGAGTGACTCACTGGAGGTGGAAAAAGAGCCTCTAGAAGCAGGACAGGAAAGACCGACACACAGTCAACTATGAGAAGAAAGAAAGGGGGGAAGGGGAGTCAGAGATGAATCTCGGCTACAGAGGGCATCACACAGACAGGCGAAGTACTGTTTCTCAAACTCTTTGTTACAGCTGCATAGAGAAATGCATGCATGGGTTGGCAGGCATTGTAAAATGGACTTCTTTCCAGGGAGGGCCCCCCTCCCCAAATTACACAAAATGGACTTTATCAGTGTTTCCCAAACTTCAGTCATTTGCATACCTCATTCACAATTTTTGCCATATTCAAATAACCCTGCATTATTAATACTTTGCATTGTTTTTTTAAATGAAGTCATTTTTTTTTTTACCTAAACATGTACTGCAGGCTTATCCTAAAAAAATATATGTGAGCTCATGACATTTATGTGCCAGTTATGTGTTTATACATATTGAAACAAATACAAGGCCATTAAAATTAAAATGCATCTGTACAGGGGTTGGCAAAAGGAGGTTTACCATTGTTTGTATGGAAAATAATATAATAATTAATAAATAGTAACACAAAAATAAACTCTGTTTCTCATCCCCAGAACTGTAAACCTACTTTTGTCCACCCCTGTATATTACCTATAATAATAAAAGCATTATTTCCCACGCCCTCAGTTATGTGCAGGCTAGATTTAGGGAACCCCTGACCCAGGTGATAGCTAAAGCCACTAGGATTATACAAATTTTGCTCTCTTTTGGTCTCCATTCAGGTTGTATCAGTGTCCAGCCCTGGATGGTAGGTCTGGTGTTTGCATCCATCGTTGGTAAGGCCTGGCCCTGCAGGTAGTGACCTTTAGCGGAGCTGGGCTGGAGATTGTGTCCCAAACAAATGGGGGCTGACCTGGAATGTCTCTAATCCAGTGCCTCACATCCCGAGTCTCCGAAAGCCACTGCAAGAGCAGACAAGCCAAACATGCTGGGTCTCTTGCATTCTGCAGCCGAGGGTGTGCACGGGATGGTGGGATGGCCCTCTGCTTCTCCGCCGTTCTTCCCAGGGCCCACATGCACGGGTCTGAATGTGGAGGGCTGCACCCCAAACTTCTTTTGTTCACATGTGATAGATAAAGATCTCTATAGACTGTCTCAAGGTAAAGTTAAATTAATTATGCTCTAATGGTTGGGTGAAAGGAAGTACGTCACTCAAGCTCTCTGAGCCTCAGTTCCCCCCTGTATAAAGTGGGGGGCTGGGCTGGTGACCACGACAGTGTCTCCCTCTAACATCTTGCTGTGCTCCACAGTTTGCAGACAGCTGTGTTTCTCCGTCTTTGAACTCTTTATTCAAGCCTTTGCGTTTTTTTTCTTGTGACGGATTGTTTGTTCTTGTATGTGAAACTTAGTATCGTCGTTTGTAAATGTTTTATGTACATTTTATCTTATCTTTTGTCACTAATATTGCAAATATTTTTCCCAGTGTTGTGTCAATGGTTGTTCCTGTGGGAATAAGGAGAGCCTCCCCACTTCACGAAGATATTTTAACTTAAAAGAAAAGCCCCAAACTGACAATCTTTTCTTCAGGGTTTCTGCTGAAAAAGAGCTTCTTTATTCCGAGATTATAAAAATATGCACTCAGTTTATCTTCTGGAAATTTAATGAATTCATTTTTTAAAGATTTTATTTATTTCTCTTCAGAGGGGAAGGGAAGGAGAGAGGGAGAGAAATATCAATGTGTGGTTGCCTCTCGTGGGTCCCCTGCTGGGAACTGGCCTGCAACCCAGGCATGTGCCCTGACTGGGAATTGAACTGCGATCCTTTTGTTTGCAGGCCCACACTCAATCCACTGAGCTCCACCAGCCAGGGCTGAATTCATTTTTTTATTTTAAAATTTTTGAACTTTTAAAATGTATTTCATATAAGGAGTGAAATATTTATTTTATTTTTCAAATAGGTATGCCATTTATTGAAGCATCTATCCTTTTCACACAGATTTGAAAAATATTATCTTTATGAAATTTTAAACACCATTGTTATATACTGATAACAGTAAAAGCTGTTGTCAGTTCTACCATGGCATATTTTAACTACTGTACTAATGGAATTATTATTTTTATTTACTTATATTTTAAGACCATAGCAACAATATTTACTTCCGGCCTCACTACCAGCACTTTAATGCATTTAAAAAATTATCATAAATGGTTATAATGACTGCCAACATATAAAGTACTCAGAAAGAGAAGACTTTTCTATCATTGTAATTAAAAGAGATAGTCAAGCAATTAATATAAATAAGATATGAATCGCAATTGTAAAGAACTCAGTTTCTATGACTTTGCAGAAAGTAGGACTAGGACCTAGGGAGATTATTTCCCCATGCAAAACTAGAAAGGTAGAGACCTTTTCTCCCCAGGGTGCGCCTGCGCCCTCCCTGCTCCAAGTACCCACTGTTCTGCCCTCCTCTCCACCTCACTCATCCCCTAAACTCTGCTGTCAGACCGGCATTCACACTGAGGTGCTGATGGCCAGCTACCTCCAGCGCAGCGCTCTGTTAGAGGCCTGTGGGAATTAACTTGTTGCTAATAATAGAGTGCTAACGTTTGAAATACTTTACTTTTCAATACACCTGAGTTGACTCGGTGTTCTCCAGAAATAAATTCGCCTGACCTGACTTACACACTTCTTTTTGTGAGAGAAGAGAAAGGTGTGCTGGTCCCTGTCTGTGACCTCTTCGTCACAGCCCTGGGGGATGCAGTGACGGATCTACCGTCCACAGCGGAGGCCACTTCAAATTGCCATGTGAGTGAGCTGAGCTTATATGGCTGCTTTTATTTTCTTTTTAATGTTGTCCAAGGATAATTTTTAATAACTTCACCAAATCTATATTGCAAATGAGGAAGAATGATAGTGGAAACATATGTGTTAGTAAAATTAGAAATATTATGATTCCTTAACGAAAGATAGGTAAAGTGATAACAAATGAAATGTACATGGCTATTATTCACAATGGGTGCTCAATAAATATTTGTTGAATTAATGAGTAAATTAGTGTTTAAAACATCAAAAACAGGGTTTCTTTATGCTTTTCTGAAATATTTACTCTCTTTTAATATGCTCTGTGGTGTTAAAAACAACAGTTTCAAAAGTGATTTTTAAAATAGAGCTTAATATTCTTTTAAAAGTTATTTTTACATACTTTATCATACGAATGTCTATTTTTAGGAGCACAACAGAAGTCCTGAGTGATAAAACAAGACTAGCAAACAAGAGAATGATAACGTTTGAGGGTACAAGGAGTGGCAACCGGCCTCTGACTTTTGTGCAGAACCCTCCTCAGGAATATCTTACCGTACCAGGTAAAATACTTTCAAGAACACCTTACCTACTTTAGAAATATTTTCCCTGCTGTTTGCTTTACTTCTTTGCCTACTCCCCTGAAGTTACTTTCTTTGTTAAATAAAACGAAATGGGCCCTGGCCGGTGTGGCTCCGTTGGCTGGAGTGTTGTCCTGTAACTGAGAGGTTGTGAGTTCCATCCCCCATGCCCTGTTGGCGCCTACGCCTACAGGAGTGAACCCGATTGATGCTTCCCTCTTGAGTCCACGTTTCTCTTGCCTTGCCTCTCTCTCTAAGGGCAATGAAAAATGTCCTTGGGTGAAAATAAAAAAAAATATTAAAAACAAAACTGGATTCTCTAATAGGAGCAAGTCTTTGTCATTCAAAGTAAAGAAAAAATTTGACTAATGAAAGTTGAGAGTTGGGACCCTAAGCTAATGTTGCCAAAATGCCAACACACACACACACACACACACACACACACACGCACACACGCACACACGCACACACATGATTCAGAGCCTTGAAGTAGAAGGAGGAGGCCCCACAAGTAAAACTGAGGCAACAGCCAGCAGGCTGAACATCTGAATCACACCTGTGGGCAGCTGGCCCCGACCCTCCTTGTCCACTTGTAGAGGTGGCCCGGCTCTGTGTTTTTGCGTTCCATGTGTCATTTCTGACTGCTCGAAGGAAAGTAGAGTTGGGACCCTTATTGGGAGCCAGTGGCCAGAAGTGCTTGCTTTTACCAGTTGCATAGACTATAGACAATCTCTCTATCCCCAGCCCGCTCACCCTGGTCAAAGAGGAGGATAGTCGAGGTCTCCCTGGCTCACCAAATATTTGCCTCAGGGTCCTTACCAGGGGCTCATTGACTTGGGATTTCAGTTTCTACTCCCCAAGCAATTTTCCCAGCAACAGAAGATTTTCAGTCCTTTTGCATTCATCTGAGGACACCAACTATGCAGAACAGTCAGGATACAAGCTATGTGAGCAACAAATAACAAGGCACTAATTGCCTCTAGTGGGCATAGAGTTTCAGTGACTTCACGTTGGCTAAATATAGGCGAACACTTGATGTGTTGTGCGTGCCAGGGAGAACCATGATGCAATTATCCCCTGCCCTTGATTGAAGGGGGAGGACAAGGGTCAGAAGGCAAGAACAAGATTGCCTAATAAATGGTCCCTTGTAATGGGCTCAAACTCCACTGTGTCCATGGTTTGTACACACACACACAAGACAGAGCAAACATTACTGTATAACTTTAAAACAACGTGAGTACTAAGATTCCGCCCCTGGTTAAAAATAATCGCTTTTGTTTTTAATTTTGTTGCAGCAATTCTCTTTTTAATCTTTATAGCGAATTCACATCCACCTTAAAAAATTTAGAAATAAGTAACTGCTAGTTTTTATGGAGCAATGAACGGATGCCGGGCACTGCCTGCTCTAGGGGCTTTGCATTATCAACTCATCTTGCTCTCACAATAACTCCGTGAATGAAGTGTAATCATTAATCCCTGTTTTACGACTGAAAATGAACAAGAGATAGTCTGGGTTCAGTACATTGCTCACGGTCATCTGGTTAGCAAAGTGAAGACTGAGGGTTCAGCTCAGGTTTGCTGGATGGTGAGTGCCCTACTCTTAAGCTCTAGACCAGTGCTGTTCAACAGACATGCGCTGTGAGCCACATGTATAATTTAAATTTTTCTAGTAACATTAAAAGAAGCAAAGAAGAAAGTGAGGTTAATTTTGATAATGTTCTATTTAACTCAACGTATCCAAGATGTTATCACTTCAGCACTGAATCAAAATGAAAAATAATGAAATATTTCACATTCTTCTTTTCATACTAAGTCTTAAAAATCCAGTATGTATTTTCCCACTTACAGCACCTCTCAATCATGAATTTAAAATCAAATCAAATCTGTCCTTTGCTAGCAGAGAAAGCCTTCAAGGCCCCCGTCTGCCTTCATGGGTACTGCGGAGGAATCAAGAAGACTAGGCAAACCGACTGATGGTCACCACTACCGCCTCCTGCAGGGCCACCCACTGTCTCTCGGAACAGCTACCCCTCAAACTGTGGAGTGCACAGTCTGTATGTTGTATCCAGTCATGCTAGAATGGTCCGTCTCCTTCTGCCGTCCCATCCTGGAGGCACTGACCCCAAGAAGAAAAGAGGAGAAAAAAAATCCCTGCTCACCACATTTGTTTGCTATCTCAGTGTTTAAGCTCTCCACTTAGACTATAACCTCCTTGAGGGCAGCCCGTATGTTTACACGGAAACATCTGACACACAGATGTGCATACAGCAGGCATGCAGGCAAGATTTGTGGGTAAACTAATGGGCTGAAACATCCAACCCAGGCTTTGTTACTGAGTGTGAGCGCATGGGCACCCCCAATCCCTCTGGAGGGGACGCTCTCCATATTGACCCTTGCTGTCCTCTCGTGATGGACTCAGGACAGAGGCAGTGGGTGTTGGCACTGCATTTTGGAATCTTCATTACAGCCTCCCCTCTAAGAAACTATGGCACTATGCTCATCCTACCAGCAAAGCAATTTTCACTTTCCGTAGATGTTACCTGTATGTGTCTGCCTTCCCCCGCAGGTGTGAAAACTTGATGCAACATTAGCACATTAGAAGGCAATCAACAACTTAGGGTAAAAAAAAAACAAATGTAAACAAATATGTTCATGAAAGAGATTCTTCTCAGGTGGGACGTGGAAACTGCAGCTAGGATCGATAACAAAGGCGAACAGAAAGGGGACACTCAGAGCAGTGCGGTGGGGGGGCATGGGGGGCATGGGGGGCAGGAGCCTGGGCCCTGGTCCCCAAGGGCTCCATCCATTTCCTGTGCAACAGACCCCCTCTAACCTACCCAGACCCGATTCAACCTCCTCCTTCCTCACCTCAGGCCTGAAAAGAACATGTTTCTGCTGTCAAATATACTTGTTATAATTTTTGCCTCAGGAGGCAAAATAAAATTACAGCTAAGCCTACACCTCAATGAGCTGCCTTGTAAAGGAAAACATCAAACAACCCTTTTGCACTTTGGATTTTGATCCACAATAAAACTTTCCACTAGAAAGCAATATTAACTTCTCACTACCTCCAGGTCAACAGAACTTAGTGAAACGTGATGTGACCTCCTCTTTCTCCACTCCTGTACTCCCACTACTCACCACGCCCACCCCATAGTGCATAAACATTCCCATTCAGCCCCTTTCTAACGTCTGGGACCTGTTGATCTTAGGGTAATGCTAACATCTGCTTTTGGCAGCTCTAGGGGCACTTGGCAGAAGCCCCTAGTTGCTACAATTCCAGGTAAATCCTATTCCTTGCTTAAGGTAGCCTCTGGCCATTGGGTAACAGGGATGGGAGGGAGTGTCTAGGTGTGCGCCCTCCATTCCAGAAAGTGGAGAAGTCGCACTGCACTGATTTCACTGTCGCTTTCTCCCTCAGATGTGCTCCTCCCGACTTGTTACCTAGTAATCAGTACCCAGCTGTGCCAGAAGTGCCAAGCATTGTGTCCGTTACCTGCATTACCTAATCATTCATCTTGACAGATCTATGACTGTTACTACTACAACAAACCCCATTTCCTACAAGTACATGAGCCTTGCCCTGGCTGGGTGGCTCAGTTGGTTAGAATGTCATCCTGACGCGTCCAGGTTGTGGGTTCAATTCCATTTGACTCAATGTATAAGAATCAACCAATGAATGTGTAAATAAGTGAAACAACAAATCATTGCTTTCCTCTCTCTCTCCCCCCCTTCCTGGGTTAAAAAAATTAAAACAAAAAGAAACAAAGTGAGCCTTGGAGAGGTTAATTAATTTACCCAAATCCACACAGATAACAACTTGCTAAATATGACCTGACACCAGTTCTATCTGACCCCTAAATCCTTGCTCTTAACCTCTGTGGCATCAGGTCTACACAATGTTGCTCTTCATGTTAGTTGGGTTCTTATTAATCTTAGTTTAATGATGAGAAGAGCTGAGAGTCAGAGAAGGTAAGTAATGTACCCAGATTTGTCCAGCTTGTAAGAAGCGACACTAGACTTCTGACCCGGTCCGGCTGACTGCAAAGCGCAGCGAGAGTTGACTGGGATTGCGTTTTCTGCCCACACCTTTGCTGACACCGGTCCCACCCCCACCCACCCCCACCCCCGCCCCCAGTCCTCTCAGCTCCTAGCAGAACATGACCCTCCTTCCCATCCTTGACTCCCATCTTCTCTGCCAAGGTAAATAAATACTGTCCCGGCCCTCCTCGAGTCCTGTCTTCTCCAGCCAACTCTCCAAAGAGAGCTCCTATTGCTCTCCTTTCTCGGTCACCCATTTGTCAGGCTTCCATACTGCTGTGTGCCACCATATGTGTTTCTACAGTGCGCCACTAGCATCAGCAGCGGAGACGTCTGAACTCCTGGGCTGGCCCACGTGCTCCTTGGTCCCATACGGCTATGAATCACTCCCCGTACACTGTGCCTGACATTCAGGAAGGGTGGGAATCCAGGGATGATTAGTTGAAATGGTGTCAGCAAGTTCAGCAGATATTTCACGTCCGCTAAGTGCTATCTGCTCTGGTAGGCCTTTTTACACGTCACCTCCCTTCAGTTTATTGCAACTCCTGCATGCTCACTGGTGTCTCTGTTGTCACAGTGCCCAACACTATATAGCCTTTGCAACACTATCATCCTGTAACACTCAACATCTTTCTTATCCTCCATTCCATGCTCTTGTTTGCTTTCTGGCCTTTAGACAAGGAGTGTGTCCACTCCTTTGGCTGCCTAACTCCTATTCACCCTTCCGATTTCAGTTCCAATAGCACTTCCTCCAGGAGCCCTTCCCTACTCATCGCAGTATGGGTTTCATGTCTTAGCCATGTATCCCCATAGCTGCTTGTGCTCTCATCATAGCACATGACACACTGCATCATGCGACTGCTTACTACCTGTATCCCTGGTTGACTGGAAGCAACAAGGGCACAGGTTCCACGTTAGCCTTTCACTGACCCAGCACCAGACACTTCCAGGCACATAGTAGTCACTCAAGAAATATTTATTGAATGAATCAATAAGTTGGGCCTTAACGGACAGATGGGAGTATTAAGGACAGACTTCACCTCCTTCACATGTTGTCAAGGACTTCCCTTGCCCGAGCTTCATGTAGTTTTCCTCCCTCCAGAGAAGTGAGTACAGGTCACAAAGGATCATGAAAATGTGAATTATTCCGTGCAGTTCATTCCCAAACCCCAATGTACAACTCAGAGCACACGTTCTTCTCTTCTGATGGGAGATAATGCACCAATGTTCCTGGGAGTCTACATGCCCACCTCATATGTCCCAGGCAGTATGGTAGGCTGCCGACACCATCTTAGCATGAAAGGGGTTTCCAGGGTCCTGGGGGAAAAGATGATCTTGAAGCCAATGGTCAGATTCCCATTGTCCAAAAGTGGGAAGACAAAGACTGTCCTTTGGTCCCTGGGACACATGCTTGAGGGAGGCCAACTCTGTCTGATGAAGGAGAGTGATGGAAGCCAGGTGCTCTGCACTGGGTAACGTGGGCAACACAGGTCAGGCTATGTTTCATGGCTTCCGGAGAGGCATGGTCTGGGTCTCTCTGAGGTGGAGAAAGGCACTCAAAAGAGGAGAGCTGCTTTTAAAGAGTCAAAACAGATATTATCACAAGAAGCCAAACCTCCCAAGGTTGGGTGAAAACTCACACAAGGAACACGTCTTCCCATTTGTGCTAATGATCACGCTCATAGTCACAGGTGGCTATTTTTCAGAGCTTACAATGTGCCCACTCCTGTTCTTGGTGCTTTATAAGTATTAACTAAATAATTCTCATCATACATTATGATGAGGTAGGCCCCTATTTTTACTCCCATTTCACAAATGAGGACACTGAGGCATGGATCTATTAAGTGACTAACTCAGGATCACACAGGCAAGTGGAGGAGAAAGGATCAGAACACACACACTCTGACTTCAGAGCCCATGGGCTTAGCTGAGATCCTTGGGAAGAACGAAGACTGGGCATTGGAGCAGGTAACTGCAATGATGGTCTAGTGGGGGAACTAAGGCTCGTTGGCAGTCGGTACCACATTGTTCTCCTATGCAATACTCTTGAAGCTTTTCTTGCGCGGTGTGTCTGACCCTGGGCCAGGTGTTGGGCACATGAAGGTCAGCAGAATCCAGACTCTGGCCTTGTGAGACTCTCAGTCTCAAGTGCAGACAGGGCTGTGTAAGAGCTGCCATGGCTGAGGCGTGGGAGCCCAGATGGGCAAGTGCTGCCTGCTTGTGAAAAGAAGAGGTATTTACCCAGCTCTAGGAGAGTAAGAACTATGATTCCAGCTTCATCTCTTTGCCTCCAAGTTATATCCAGGAAATAGTATACCTGAAGGCCAAGGACTGTGTTTTACTTAACTCATGTCTGCAAGTGCTAGGGATAATGAATAGCACATAGTAGGTGTTTAATAAATGTATGTGGAATAAATGAATAAGTAAACTGACTAAGCAAAATCCATTGTAAAGCACTCTAATTTGGAAGCAGAAGCAGGCACACAAATGTTTAGGAGATCCAGGTAGGAAAAAAAACTAGAGTGAGCGGTACACAGTGGAAAAAGTCTTTTACAACCAGCCCTCTGCTGGCAGTGAGCAAGTCTGCCAGAAGTCTCTGCTCTCTGACTGCGTCCCTCTCTACCGTCTGGAAGGCTGAGGGCGGAGAATGGTTGGTTGTTCCCTGTAGGGTCCTCCATGATGCCGTCATCGTGTCTGGAACCTGGGAAGGAAGGCTACTTCCTGGAGAAAGTTAGTGGTGTCTTTAATCGGATAACATACATCATTCCAGAAAGCCCTCCAAACATCACAGATTTCATGGCAACTGCCACTTCCGGTAACTCTAGCTTCAAACCAGCATAGTGGGACCCGCGTGATTTTGTCACCCACCCCCGGTCACCTTTGGGCCCCTTCAGATCATTATCAAGGGGGACAGGGAGTGATAAAACCCCAGGGTCAAGCTCTCTGCTTTTATGAAAGAACTTTAAAAGGAAATTCATTGATTATCATTATCTCAAGTTAAAAATCTGAATTTAAAAAAAAACACCTAAATATCTAAAAACCGCAAATTAGGTAAATAAAGTATGGTATGGCCATGCCATGAGATACTTAGTAGCCATTTAAAATGATGGTATAGATTAGTATTGACATGAAAAGATATTTAAGACATTAGTAAGTGTATAACATGGTGTGTGTGTGTGTATACATATATATATATGTATACACACACACATACACACATGTGAGTAGTTATATACACAGAAAACAAACCTGGGACAATATACATCAAAATGTTAAACGTTGGTCATTCCAGATTGTATCCTCATAGATAATTTTTATTTTGTTTTCTCTCTCTAGTCTTAATTTGTCTACAATGAACAATCAACAAGTAATCATAAAGGTTTGCCTGAGTGACTTTCTCGATGATTTTACAGGTAGACAGCCTGACCCTGGGGCTTCATCAGCTCCTCCCCACCATGAGAATAATCTGAGAGGCCCAGAGGTGGTCTGGCATAGGTGGTGAGATCATGCCAGGTCACAGGCTGCTGCCTAGAAGCTGGAATGGCAGGAAGCTGGCAATGGCACTAGATTCTGCTGTGTTGGGGAGTTGTTCTTCTTGGGATAGCAATATATAGTTCTGATTGCAAGCGTTCCTCATTTTTTTCCTTTCTTCCCGTTTTTCCCAAAGTCAATGGCAGCACTATGGGCTGACTGTACCTGAGCTGGGAGGTGAGATCTCCTCCACACCCAGAGACGCCCAGGTCAGCTCGGATAGCCCTCCTCCTCCTGCCAGCTTAATTTCCTCTCCTTCTCCAGTCCAGTCTCAACTCAATCACGGGTCAGCCTGGGCTGGAAGCAGATCACTTTACTCACCATGATTTCATTGTCCGCATTTCCCTCCTGCCCTAGAGGCCAGCTCACTTTTCCTCTGTAAATTATTTACATACAAAAACTCAGAAAAGATCCTTGATCTTCTCCTCCCGATTCCTCCAGGGTCTTGCCTCCAGCATCTTGACTCTCTCCCTCTGTTGTCTCCCTGGACATCTTCCCTAGCTCTGGGTCTGTCTGTTAGCTGCCTTTAGGGCTGGAGTTTGGGGGACACGAGGAACTGGGTCAGAGGCATCAGTTCCCAAAGATCCACACCTTTGGACTATTTAGCAATATCAAGTCTTCTCTCTCTGGCCAGAATTGGAGTGGCCTCCACAGTCCTGCTGAGCTGTTCCATCAAAGAGAAGAATAAGGGAGCTCTTTCCCACTTAGCCTTTTTCTCATACATGCCCATGAATATCCCCATGCATGTGGACACATAGAGAGGAATGTATTGCATCCAGAAATGACATGCACACAGTCATGCATACACACCTGTTGCACACACACATCCTGAGACACATACAGACAGACACCAGCATGTGTTCTCCTTGGCAGCCATGCCTGTAAATATAGACACATAGATAACAGGCATTCATCCAGGCATTCAAACATATGTACAACATGCAGACATGCACAGATACAACTGTGTATCCTCACACATGCAGAGGTGAATACTTGCACACATATTCAATCACACGACACAGACACAAGCACCTATAAATCTACTGCAGGAAGAGAAGACGGCTGACAGATCATCTATTGCTAGACGGAGGCCATACCACCCACCTTGACACTGGGGTTGCTTTGTTTTGTAGGAAGTTTTTGTAGAAAGTTGGCTGGAGCTTGGCAATGAGTTCAGCCCTCTTCTGTCTCCTGTCCCCCCCCAGCAGGCTTCCTCCTCCCTGTCACCCCATCTTTCATCCATAGCTGGGCCTGGCCAAGGGGAATGCTAATCGCCATGACAGGAACTGTTTCCACCTGTTTACATCCCTGTTCGCTTCCCCCTAATGCCATTCTAGACTCTGCCAAGCAGCAGAGGAGGCCTGCTGCGCGGGCCCTTGTGAGAGGGGGAAGGAATGAGCTAGAGGGCAGCTCGAGTGTGAAAAGACCCCGTCGCTAAGTGACTCCCCATTCCAACAGCCACACAAGAGATGCACATAATTGCTTTTAGCACAGTGGGATGGATAGAGATACAAAAGGTCAAATCAAGGATTTGTCCCATAATATCTTTGCTAAGCAGCAGCGTCAGACATTGGAAAAGCATATTCATGAACTGAGTTGCCGGAGTGTGAGGCAGGCTTTTCAGAGGCGGCTGTGTGTTCCCTCTCTGAGGTGTGCCTGCCGTGGTGATTGGATTCACACGGAGCAAGTGACTTCTCAATGCTCAACAAAGCTCTGTCTGTGAATTGGACTAAATAGACTACTTGGCAGGCAGCTGAGATAACTATGCTAAGTGAATGTCATCGTTGCTCCCACTTCCCTTATGCCCAAGCCTACTGGAAAATGCAGGATAAAGGCCAGCCTCCTGAGTGTGGCATTCAAGGCTTCCCACCATCTGATCCAAATCTCTCTCTCTTAGGCACTCCCCAACATGAATGCAGATGTCCACCCCACTGGGCCTTTCACTGGTCTGAACGCATCGTGAGACCCACTCCTTTGAGGACCTTCCTTGCTCACGGTGTCCTCCAGAGTACAGTGTCTGTCCTGCCTCACCCATTCAAATCCTGCTTGCTATTCCAGCTTGACCCAGGTCCTGCTACTACCAGTCCTTTCTTTGTCCCCCTACCTACAAGTGACCATACACTTCTTTGAAGGAGGAGGGCGGCAGAATACTAAAGGAAGAAGGCAAGTCTGGATCCTGTGACAGGACTTAAATATTAATGTGCCCATGCAGGCTGGCGCGTTGGCAGCCTGTGAGGGGAGGGAGAGCAGAGGCAGAGTGCAGTGCGGAGGCTCTCTGCCTCATCCCTCATCCGGGGGAGGGAGGCGGATTATCTGAGCCAGGGGGGTGGCAGTAGAAGTGGTGAGCGAAGGTTAGAGTCTGTTACATTTGAAGGTAAGTCTGAAAGGAATTGTCCCAGGACTGGTTGCGGGGTATTAAAAAAAGTTAGAGATGACCACAAGATTTTTGGCCTAAGCATTTACTGATAGGAAGAATGAACAAATTTGGATGGTGGATATTAAGAGTTTGGTTCTGGCCATAGTTAAGGTACCTACTAGGCATCTAAGTAGAGATGTTAAGACTGAGAAGGACAAGTAGTAAGACACCAGAAGTGAAAATATTTCAAGAAGGAAAGCATGATCAGCCATGTCAAATACAGCCGACAGGCTGAGAAGACAAGAGGAAAAACTGACCACTGCATTTAGCTGTTTGGAGGCCTTTGGTGGCCTTGGCGAGTGTGGGTTTTTGAAACAGTGGAGGTAAAACTCTGCAATGGAGTGGCTTCAAGAGGGAATGGGGCCCTGGCTGGTGTGGCTCAGTGGATTGAGCGCGGGCCTGCGAACCAAACAACTCTGGTTCAATTCCCAGTCAGGGCACATGCCTGGGTTGCAGGCCAGTCCCCAGCAGGGAACCCACAAGAGGCAACCACACATTGATATTGCTCTCCCTCTCTCCTTCCCTTCCCTCTAAAGATATTTAGATAAATAAATAAATAAATAGATCATCTTTTTTTTTTTAAAAAAGAGGGAATGGTGAACTTTTGAGAAAACTTGCAGTAAAGGAAAGCAGATCAATGGGGCAGGGCAGAGCAGTGGAATCAAAAAAGGATTTTTTCAAAACAAATTTGCCCGCACCCTCTATTCCCTTCTATTCCTCTCATCCAGAGACAGGGGCTGCTTCAGGGTTTACCAAAATGAGGAGCTCTCAGTGATGAAAGAAATCCCCTTCCAAGTTTCTCTGAAAACCAGGGTGACTCTTTCTTATTTTAAAGGCCAGTCCTGTGGCTCTGCCCACATCAACCTCTCTCCGCCAGACACCATGGCCAATTTATCACTCTTCCTTCCAACTTTCTCTTCTAAACTCCCGAAGGAAAGGAGATGTTTTTCAGAAGAGTCCTATATTTTTCAGTAAGTAATACTGGAAAGTCACAGAGTTCTTTCTAGCAACTTAAAAATATGTAAGAGATAATTAAAATTTTAATGTTCTTTTCCACAGGGAGAAAGTTTCTGGCATAGCAGTGGCAGAGATGTTAAGTGCATTTTCAGTTTTCAGAAAATACACCATGGGTCGGGGCACACAATTCATTAGCTGTCGCGTGGAGTGAGCGAGTGCCTGGGTCTGTTATGTCTCCATCACCACCAGCCCCCATCAGGGTTGAAGTACTCTCAGGACTGTTTGCAGCTATGTTTTCCCATTTCAGATCACATTCAGCTAAAGTCAAGCCTATGACTTACACTCTGGGATGTAAATATGCAACATTTTCCATCAGTGTATCATATTGGTTAAAGCATTTCTGTGCAATGAGAGGGGAAAGTAAAATAAAAATATCCAACTTAGTATGAGACATTGAGAACCACTGGCTTTTTAATTTTCTTAAAGGTCATCTCCAGGAGGGAAATACCTGGGAGGGCCATCATCTTTCATTGGCTGTATGGCTGGAATCTTGTCAACCTCACACCAACGTTGGTGAAAAGGTCAGCTGCCCCTTGCAAGGGAACAAGTCTTTTTGAAATGGCAAGTCGGGGTTGGGTCCTGGGTTCCCCGCGGTCTCTGGCTTCACAGAGAGCTGCCAGGTAGAACTGCACAATGGCTGTGAATGGTGCCTCCCAGCATGTCCAGTGTGCCACCCACACAATCATGTGCAGCGGCCCTGCCTCGGGGAGCTTACACAGCTAGAGGAAGAGGGTGGTAGAGAGCAAACACTTGGAGTTTCTTCCCTGACGATGGCCCTGCCTGTACTGCCACCGGGTGCCTTTCTGCTCCATCCCAAGGGAGAGGGTGGAGGGCATTCAACGTGCCACTCCCGTCTCGCTGGTCAGAAATATCTTACACATGGCTGCCGGGGGGTGCGACCACGGCGCACAAAGGGACCCACAGCCCAACTGTGGGATCACGCTGCCTCTGTGCGTTCAGAAAAACGGTTCTAGGGTCTCCATACAGAAAGCAGCAGACTCTCATGACAGTGAGAGAGCCTGTGTCCTGCCCCCTGCGAGCGGAGGCTGGGCCAGCAGCTCCCACTGCCGAGCAAGTGCCACCCGCCCAGGCGTTCAGGAGCCCCTGCTCTCCCCTGCCCTCTCCTTCTCCAGTCTCCCTGGGGCTTCCTGTACTTCCTCCCTGTCTTCTGCACGCTGGCTCCCCCATGGAAAGCACTCATCCCTTGAGGACCCTAAGAGGTTTTGGGTCTCTCGGAGGGGAATTAAAAGGTAATAGCCTTTTTGTTGTCAATATCAGTTATATCTCACCCAAGATTAATTAGGGGCTGAAGTGTCCATAATTTGTGTCTCCCACAAATTCCTACATTGAAACTCTAATCCCCAATGTGATTGTATTTGCCCAGTGTTGTCGACCTTTGAACAATGTCGTGGTGAGGGGTGGTAAACCCTCAGTCGAAAAATCTGTGTATAACTTTTGATTCCCCCCAGACTTAACTATAGACATCCCTGAGTCTCAGTTTTAGCCCCCTCCACCCTGAGTGTGACCCAGAATCTCCACTTTATACAGAGAATTGCCTTTAGTCAGTTCTCAGAAGACCAAACCCTGCCACTTCCATGTGACTATTGCTGGTGAAATAGAGGAGAAGCACTGCCTTGTTTGTCCCAGCTTCCCCCTCAGTGGTCTCGGACCCTGAGGAGCTCCTGTTCACTGAGCTGATTCTGGCTCCCGAGTTTTGGCTTCTGTCCGACACTTCCCTAGCCAGCATTGTGCCCTCCCTCCTTCCTCCCCAGGCCTCAATCCCCAGGTTGTAGAGCCTTGACAAAATCTACTCTGGGCTCATCTAACCTCCAACAAGCAGCCTCTTTTGCTGCTTTCTCTTTCTGACAAGCCTGATTTATCTTACTGTGTCGACCTTTGGGACGCTGCGGCGGGCCGTGCTGACCTCTTTGGGGAGCTGGGCTTTTGTGGTGCTCAGGAGCCCCCTCCCGAGGGCTGTAGGAGGGCAGCCCATGCCAAGACTAAAGCTGTGAACATCTGTCCTTCCTTAGGAGGTCCTTCTCTCTCCCCACTGCCTACTGGGCAGGAGCCAGGGGCTGGCGTGGGGGAGGGGAGGCGGAAACCTCAACCACCGTCACATCAGTTAGATTATAGTCCTTTAGACACTGGACACGGTGACAACAGGGCCAAGACATCATATCATGTGTATTATAACCACGTCTCACATCATTTTGCATGAGTGTGCTAAAACTGCCATAACAACATACCACAGACTGGGCATCTTAAACAAGAGAAATGTATTTTCTCACAATTCTGGTGACTGTAAGTCCAAGATCAAGGTGCCAACAGAGCACCTTGTCCTCTGTCCTTGGCTTGCAGATTGCCACCCTCTTGCTGTCTCTTCACACGGTCCTCCCTCTGCATGGTCTCCTGGGGTCATGTGCCCAAGTATACTCCTCACACGAGGACATTAGTCACTGGATTATGGCCCAACTTAATAGCCTCATTGCACCTTAATTACCTCCTTAGAGGCTCTGTCTCCAAATACAGCCACATTCTGAGCTCCTTGGGGTTAGGCCTTCAACACATGGATTTTGAAGGGACATACTGCCTCCATAATGATATTATTCCCCAATCCCATCATCGACTTGCACTGAGGCCACACACAAAAAGAACTGCCTCAAATTGCAGTGTGGGAGATTTCAGCTGGAGGTAAGAAAGGTTCAAGGATACCCCAAGCTGAGACCCTGGGATGGAATGGACGCGGGGTGAGGAAGCAGAAAGATGAAGGCAGGCATCCTAGAGAACATACATTCCCATGCACTGGGGACCATTCCTAAAATTGAGAGGTTAAACTAAATGGTTTCTTAACATTAATTACTGTATCAACATTAATTCGTTTGACCATTCATTTAGCAGACATTCATTAAGTCCTCACCATGTGACAGACCCCAGGAACCCAGAAGTAAAGCAAGGAATGTTCTTGCCCCCAAGGAGGACTTACACTTATTGATATCTAAACCCAGGGCGGGATGGGGGGAGCTCTGTTTCCATTCACTTATTTCCCATCTCCTTGAATGTTGGTGAAACCACAGATGAGTGCACAGGCTTGCACATTAGTCCTTGCCGGCACTCAGCAGTCCCAACACTCCAGGCAAGAGCTCGTGTCTGACAGAAGCTTGACAGAAGCGTGCATAAAGCACGACCTCCCCAGGTTTGCCACGCCTGAAAGACCATGCGCCTTGAATCAGCTCAGGGAAGCTGGAGACATTTCCAAACCCCACACCTGGGGCGGACAGGTGGGAGGAGGCGTGGCTGGTACACAGTGGAGTCACCACAGCCACAAGCCAGGAGGTTTGGGATCCAGGAGGCCCTGGCCTGATGACACTGCAGCTGTTGTCAGGCAGGGGGGTGGGCGGTCCCGAACCAGACACCTCTTCCCCTTGCCCCCACCCCCACTGAAGCTCAGTCACAATCTCTCTGGGGAGCCCACCAGATGCCTCTGGGATCTGCTTGAGAGTGGGTGGCAGCTAGCAGCAGAGGAAAGGTCGCCAGTTCCAGATGCTTCAGCTAGAAAGTGCTAGACGCCTCCATCTGGAAGGTAAGTCTGCCACCCAGTGTCTAAGCAGGAGAGGTGCAGGGGCAAGCACGCTCTCCTCGCCCTGCCGGCTGCCAGGGCTCAGACTGTGGCATATTCTTTGGCTTCCCTTGGTGAGGGCAAACCACTCTGCTTTCAGAGTGGATTTTACTTTTTTAGAAAGAGCTACTAGTCATTCTAAGCTAAATGGTTACTGATGAGAATACAAAGAAATAACACAATTTTTCCTCTGTGGTTTGTAACCACCTAAAGTCAGGTGACTATTTAAAAAATATATACATATATTTTTCAATTAGTGTCTTAAGGGGATTAGAAGTCTCATTATTTGAAAGCCAACAATGTATGCCATAAAACCCCACTAAAGTACATTTTTATATAAAATACATCTCCCCCCAAAAATGAGTGCCAGTGACGCTTTTTCCATGCAGGCCTGTCCTTTGCAAGAAAGGAAGACTAACCTGTCTGATCTCCTCTGCTGCTGGGGAGGGAGCTGTCCACACAGCCTGATGGAGCCCAGTCCCTACACCGGGGTGGCCAAGGGCCCGGAGTCCATGTGAGGGCACAGAGGGAGGGGCCAGGAAGTCAGAGCATCAGACGCTCAGATGTTTGGTCCCTGAGGTCCGTGGTTTCATGGCCTCTGCCTCCCTGGGGAGGAACAGGAGAACCAGAGCCCCAGACTGGGCCTGACTGGGGTGGGAGAGGCTCAAGAGAGCCCTCCCCACACCAGCGAAGCCAGTGCCGGGAGGTCAGGCTGACAGCCCTCAGCAGCCCTGAGCTCCTGTGTCCTGGAAAAGGCCTCTCCTACAACTCCTAAAAAGAACTGCTTTTTTCCTGGAGCAAAAGATAGACCCCTCTCCTAGGATACTCATGGTCTTCAACATCAACGATGTCTGAGACGATCATGAAGTTTAAATTTAGATGATATTAAGGAATTATTGTTAATTTTGTTAGGTAAATAATGACATTATGGAATGTAAAAAAGTTATCAACTAGGAATACCAACTAAAATATTTCGGGTGAAATTATATCTAATGTTTGCTTTAAAATACACTAGCAGGATGTGAGGAAGGGGTAGATGAAACAAGACGGGCAGAATGTTGGTAATTGCTGAAGCTAGGCAATGGATACCTGGAAGTTCTTTTTATTCTAACTTTGAATACACTTAGAAATTTCCATAATAAAAAAATACACACACACACATACTCTGTTATGCCCTTGGCTTCCACACAGATCTCAGTTCACGTCATATTAAGTAAAATTCGGCCTTGGTCTGGGGCCTGGGGGAAACAGGCAGACTTACAGAAGCAGCAAGGAATACCCGTGGGCGAGTTTGGAAGGCCTTTCCTTCGAACATTTTGGACCTGAAAATGGTGATGAGGTGACACCACACACCTGTGAGAAGGGTCCCGCTCCAGAGCACTGACAACCCCCCAGAATGCTGGCGGGGGTGTGGGCGACGGGAGCGCTCACTCGCTGCTGGCGGGACAGCTGCGCTGCACGATCCTGTGACGCTGGGCCCCTGTCGTAATGGACAGTGGAGGGCAAAAGTAGGTTTACAGTTGTAACACAAATAAATAAGAATCAATAAATAACAACACAAGCATGAACTGTGTCCCATGTACTCACAGCTGTAAACCTACTTTTGCCCTCCTCTGTATCGGTCCAAACCCTTGGAAAGCACAAAAACCAGGAATGAGCCCTATGTAAGCGTTCGACTCTGCGGGGTAACGGTGGGTCGATGTAGGTGAGCCAATGGTGACAAACCTACCACTGTGGTTGGGCACCTTGGTAACAGGGGACGCTCCACATGCACGGGGCAGGGAGTACACAGGGAATCTTTGTACCTTCCCATCAGTTTTGTTGTGGATTTAAAACTGATCTAAAAAACAAAGTCTATTTAAAAAAGACAACTGACATCATCTTTTAAGAGATACTCTACAGTCTCCCAAACGGACAGAAGCCTTCCATGTGAGAAGAATCACAGAGGCTACTTGTTGCCAGTGCTGGGGACTGACTACTAACGCACCGAAAACGAGCATCTCCACAGACACAGGTACAAAGACACCTTCGAGGCACACGCTGACCGGTCACAGTACAACATGGAAGAACAAATGAACATGTGCCCCATCTGTTGCACCCACAAAGGCATACGCAGACTGCGCACGTGTGACCGGGCCTAGGACAAACACTAGCACAGCCACCAGGATGGGCACAAATGTCCAAACCCTCACAAAGCATGAAAACAATCGCTTCCCAGACAGTGCTGAAATGCAAACAAATGACTAGGAGCGCTGAACATTCACGTGTGTAGAGGAGAAAGGCTTTGTAAACAAAAGCGACCTTCTCAAATGTCCACCTTAGTACTCCTGAACATCTCTACAAACCTGAGGATAAGCTCAAAGCTGTGTCTCAGAAAGAAAGTCAAAAGGAAAAAGAGAGTGTTTGACTTTCCTGTGTTAATTCTTACACCGCACGTTCCGTCTAGGCGAGCTCATCTGTACCAAAGCCTCGCTCAGCGCCTCTATGCTAATACTCCCAATTCTTTCTCAGGGCTCACGCCTCTCTCCGAAGTTGTAGACCTGTATATCCAACTGCTTACTGACTATTTCCTCTCAGATACTGTATTGTAGTTAACGTAGAGACTCAGATTATTTTTGCTCGTATGACAATTCAGAGGGAGAAGGCACTGCCATCCTCACCACGTGCTTTTCATTTCTGAGCCCGCGGTGGCTGTTTCAGTTCTGGTTACCATCTTTCAACCAGCGGAAAGGAGAAAAGGCGTCAGGAGAGTTCACACCCAGTCCTTCTCAGGGCAGGACACACATGGCTTCTCACATCCCGCGGATGAGAGGTCGGTCACATGGCCACTTTCTGCAAGAGGAGCTGGGAAGTAAAGCCTTTAGCTGAGAGGCCTTGTGCCGGCTAAAACTATTCCTACAGAAGAGCAGAAAGGCACCGGGGGATAATTGGAAGTCGGCTCTATCCCTCAGATACTTCAAACTCAATATAAGTAAAAGTAAACTCATCATCCTCTTCGCCTCCTCTCCCACAACTGTGCCTCCTCCGATCCCCAGCTGGAGAAATGATGTACCGTTTACCCAACCACCCACGTAGGTTTGTGAGATTAAATATAGGATTCCCAGTTGAATCTGAATTTCAGTGAAGGAGTCATTTTTTAAATCAATATGTCCCAAATATTGAATGTGTTTTTGTTTGCTAAATCCAGCAATCCTACACCCGAGCCAGAAGCCTTAGAGCCATCCTGAATTCCTCCCTCTTTTCCCATTTTCACTTGCCTTCCAAATCCTGCTGATTCTTTTCTATATTTCTCATTCTGTCCTCTCTGCTCTGTCTCCACTGTGACTTCCCTGGTCCGGGCCATTGCCCCCCCCCCCCC
>PVKM010005766.1:0-46738 GCA_004027735.1 Carollia perspicillata | reverse complement strand
TATATAGGATAATACACCTTTGGAATGTCAGAGTAATTTTCTTTTCCTACCCTTTAAAGGCACTACTATGAGTACCAAACCACCAGGCCAAAGAACCCCCACATCGTAATCTTGTTCCCTGCATACATTGCAACATGCTGTATAATACGTTCATTATTAACTATCCTGGACCCATCAATGTAAAGGAAGTGTGTGTGTCTCCATTTCATCTTTTATCCAATCCTAGATATTTCCCTGCTAAGTTTTCTTCCTCCTCCTTAATCTACCACTAATGGATTTCATGCATCTCCCTTAGGTCTGCTCCTTTGATTCAAATGTATAAAATGAGCTGGAAGCTGTCATTCCCTGGAGCATCTGAGGTCCTGCTCCTCAGCATATGTCATCAGTTAGGCTCAAATACGTTTCTTACATCGACACATGTTTAGGAAGTAAAAGTACTATAATCATCTAGCTATCAATTAGTGCCAATTCAACT
Source organism: Carollia perspicillata (assembly GCA_004027735.1). Taxonomy (NCBI): domain Eukaryota; kingdom Metazoa; phylum Chordata; class Mammalia; order Chiroptera; family Phyllostomidae; genus Carollia; species Carollia perspicillata. Next base: position 46,263 of record PVKM010005766.1, on the reverse strand, counting down.
AGGAATAATTTTTGACTAATAAGCTTAAATATTAAAAAGAACAAACAAATGGGAGGACTTTATTCTTTTTCATGCTTTTACAGAATTACAAAATATGCTCAAGCAGATTCTCAATTATGGAATTTCAAAGTCTTAAAAATATACTCTTAACTACGTGACAGGCAATGAAATAATTCCTTGCCTGTGAACAGTTTTCAAAATATGTAGTGGACATTTTAAATTTTTGCCAACAGGGATCTCTTCTCCCTCCTTTTGTAAGCGAATCCACGCCTCTCCACTCTCTAACTTTACTCCCTATGCACAGATGGGCGTAAGAGCTAGGTTTGGTTACGGAGGGTCAGAGGTGGTCAGGCAGTAGCATTTAGTTAAATGAAAATCAACCCAGAAATCTTTGCTAAAACTACAACGAAGTCTTTTTCCCTCACTGAGTGTTCAAAGCTGTAAGAATGTGAATCTGGCAATGTCAGCAGCCTTCCTGTGGCTGTCAGGAAAGAGTCCTACTGAGAGGAGAGAGGAAGCAGAGGAAAGCAGATCTGAATGATTTGAAGAGACCAAGTCTTGACACAGCCCGGGTCCGGGTCCAGGGATTTAGCTGGGCTTTAAGTCACATATACACATGAACTTTTAATTACAAAGGAAATCTATTTTCTTTTGCACTTAAACCAATTGAGTTAGGTCTTCCTCACTTGCTATCAGGTCTTGACTAATACTTGTAAGAAAGAGGATGGTTATTTTTTTTTGCAGTTGTTACATTTTTGGTAGTCATTTTCACTGCTAATTAGTAGTACTTAATGTCCTTACTAAAAGAACAAAAAAACAAAAAGAAAACAAAAATGCTTTCTGGTACCTAAGCAATTTTTATCCAAGAATGTATAACTTGATGTGCTGAAGACCGATTAGACAGATACCCTTCTGGAATAGGCAATCTGCAGTTCAGACCGTCAAATTATTGATTCTGAGTTATAGCAATATAATTATTACACAGAAAGTATTCATTTCCAGACTTCTTTAAATTGTATGTTTTGCCTGAGATTCTCAAAATGAGTCTTTTCTAAATCAAAATTTAACACAAATCATTATGATAGTACTAGATTTCTGCTCTCCAAGAAAATGAATTTCTTGTGGTAATTCTAGCTATATGACACAATTTTATTTTGGAGACTTTTAAGAACAACACTAAAATAAAACTGTCAAAACAGTGGTTTTCAAAAGTGATTTTAGCAGTGAAACTCTTGGTTTAAATGAGTTTTCACTGAAGTCAATACATAAAATGACAGGTAACATTTTATTAGCTTGTGATATATTTATTTATATGTAAGACATACAAAAAGCACCCATAGTCCTAAGCAGGTAGCTCAGTTGGTAACAATGTCATCCCCAATACGCCAACATGGTGGGTTCAATCTCTGGCCAGGGCACATACTCATAACCTATATGTATGTGTTCACTTGTGGATTATACAATCATCACAGTCAAGAAAAATAAAAGTTAATTCATTAATCAGAAATTCTACATATTTTTTAAAGATTTTATTTGTTTATCTTTAGAGGGCAAGGGAAGGAGAGAGGGAGAGAAATATCAATGTATGGTTGCCTCTCATGCGTCCCCCGCTGGGAACTGGCCTGCAACTCAGGTATGTGCCCTGACTGGGAATCGAACTGCTATTGTTTGGTTCGCAGGCCCGCGCTCAACCCACTGAGCTACGCCAGCCAGGGAAATTCTACATATTGATGAGTGTCTTGGATTTATTTCCAGATTAAAATATAATTTACTCTCTTTTAATTTCTTTGCCCTTAAATCTTTCTTTGTGATAACAGGGTTCATATCTGAGAATACAACTTTTAGAGTTCTGGTTGTTAAATTAAGTAAGACCTTTATGAACATTTGACATGCTGAAAGAAGTAGGAGAAAGCTGTCATTTCTCACCTTTTGAGTAATATGAATACTTTTTAAGAATGAACGTATAGCCCTGATTGGTGTATCTCAGTGGACTGAGCATGGGCTGCAAACCAAAGGGCTGCTGGTTCCATTCCCAGTTGGGGCACATGCCTTGGTTGTGGGCCAGGTCCCCGGTAGGGGCCATGTGAGAGGCAACCACACACTGACATTTCTCTCCCTCTTTCTCCTTCCCTTCCCCTCTCTCTAAAAATTAAATAAATAAAATCTTTAAAAATGTATTTTAAAAAAGAATGAAGGTATATTTAATTTCTTGAGTGCTTATTTTTTAGAACTCTATCTTTACTCCTACCTATATCCCACTATTTGTCATCTGTCAACAGGGAAGTCAGAACAAAAGCTACCAAGGTCCTAAGCTGGATCCCAAGCTTAGACAGAATTCCAAGCCCAGTGATTAGCAGTCTCAAAAATGTACATCCTATATCCTCACAGAGATCTGGCAAAATTACTTATATATTATATTTATAGTAGAATATTTCATCACCACAAAAACAAAAATTGTAAATTAAAGCACTGTTCTAAAACAACAATAAATTAACGCTCAAGTATTCATGATTTTAGTCAATTAAGATTCCAAACACCAACTGCAGAAAAGGAGAACTGGGCACCCTCTACTCACCGAGAAAGACTACAAGAAACGGGCATTTCTGCGCTCCAGTCGATCGGTCCATTTTCTGCCTTCTGTACTCCAGATATTGCACCAGAAGGCTTTCCAGTAATTATTTTATACCTTGGGAGGGATAAAGGCAGAATAAAATAAGCAGTTCATTATTGTACAGCCTATCAGTGGGCTTTGCAAAAGTATTTCCTCAGGTGCACCTACAATTATCTACTAGATGAAACTTTGTGATTGATGTTCACAGGATCCATAAAACAACCAAATACTTTGAATCTGACTGACTGAAGTAGGATAGTGGTTGTACAATTATTTTATGTATGCCATAATTAATTTTCATTTGGGATCTCAGAGTGCCACACAACACCATCTTGATGTTCACAACAAAAATATTAATTTTTCCATCTGAAAAAATCGAGCAAACAGAAAAAAGTTATGTTACAGAATGTCTGTAGACCAAAAAAAAAAGCATCTAAACCCCATTTACCCATATTATCCAAAGGCACAGTCAACTGGACTATGAAATTACTGCAGAATGAACAACAGCATTCTTAAAAAAAAAATCCCACTATAGATAGCACAGTATCTGAAAGTTTCTTTGCATGTTGAAAAATATATACACAAATTGAAATGTGTTTACCAAAATTAAAAGTCAAATTTAATTTGATTCTGGATGGAGGTGATAAAAATAAAGATGAACTGATGAAAGAGCTGATGGGGAAGCAAAATAATACTATAATGATATATAGCAAGCTGATGAAAGCAACCTTTTAGGTTTCAACTTCTCTAAATAAAACATGAAAGTAGGAGAGAAATAAGAGCCTCATGTCTTCAAGAATACTTTATCCATGCCCTGGCTGGTGTGGCTCAGTGGACTGAGCTCTGACCTATGAACCAATGGGTCGTGGGTCCGATTCCTAGGGCACATGCCTAGGTTGCAGGCCAGATGCCTGGATGAGGATGCGTGAGAGGAAACCACACATTGATGTTTCTCTCCCTCTCTTTCTCCCTCCCTTCCTCTTTCTCTAGAAATAAATAAATTAAAAAAAAGAATACTTTATCCAAATGAAAATGTAAACATAATATAGCAGGATCTTGTATAAGTTAATAGATTATTTCTGACATAACTGTCTTTTTATTTAATGTCTACATAAATGTGCTCTGAGCAAATCAATGTATTTTCCCCCCTCAAATCAATCCATGGCTTTTATTGCATCTTTAAAATACCACAGTTAAGTTGGAGGAATCATTTGGCACCTTGCTGTTTCTACATAGCTTGACTGCTGAGATCTCATTCATCAGCCTGCTGAACTGTTCTTTTTTCAGAAACACAGACATCGTCCCCAAATTTTCCGGTATCTTTGTTTTAAACTGTGTGGCTTGCTGAATCAAAGCAGCTGAATTTGGTACAAGTTCAATGTGGTTTCCTTCAAGAATCAACTTGCTGTTTGGGGCTTGAGATATTGTACGAGCAACACCTGACCTCATCCAAACCCTGCAGATGTGTTTTTTGTCCAAGGAATTTTTATTAAAAAAAATTGTTTTTAGGTTTTATTTACTTTTTGATAAAGGAAAGAGAGAGAGAAACATCAATGTGTGGTTGCCTCTCCCGTGCCCCCCACCAGGGACTTCGCCTGCAACCCAGGCGTGTGCCCTGACTGGGAATCGACTGGCGACTTTGGTTCACAGGCTGGGTGCTCAATCCACTGAGCCACACCAGCCAGGGCGCATGCAAAGAATTTTTGATTTTAACGAGAGAACCACTCTCCTGAATAACAACACTGATGGGGAAGTGAGCTACACAAGCCTCCTCCTGTAACAGTAGCCCAGTCTAACACCCATGTTCATGCTCTGTACGTGACTGCAGACACTGCAAACAGAAGCCAGTTCCTTTCTATTTCCCCACAATTTGTTAACCCAGATGCTCTTCTCTTCCTTTCCAAGAGGACTGAAGACCCTCCCCGGGGTGCCTCTGGGGCTCCTCATACTAACTGTGGACATTTTCTGGGATGTCGACAGTCTGACAGCTAGAATGGTCTTTATCCTCACAAGCAGATAAGGCAGAGAGAGTAAGTGAATATATTCTTGAAAAAAATAGAACCAGTAAAACTGAAATGGACTGCTTACTCTTTCCTCGGCAGATGCAGTCAGGATTTCTGCCTTAAGAGATTTTTCAGGAAAGAAATAAACTAATGTGAAAAATAAGTTGCATTCACATGAGAAGGATCTGATTGTGGAGGAGTAAGCAGAAATATGTGAGATTAGTGCGAGAAAACACAAAGAAATAGAAGGAATGCCAGAATTCTAAAAGGGAATGCTGACAATTTCTTGAAAAAGCTTAACTAATTTTGGAAAGATGCATATGTAAACACATTTATAACAAGTAAATGAGGTGTAAAGGGATCAATACTGCTATAAGGTGAGATAAATGCATCATTCATTGGTAATTATTATTACTTTCGTAACTCTGAACATGTATTAGCGTTAGTGTTAATAAAAGTTGAGTTACTGTGAAAATAAAGAAATTCTCCTGTTTATCTGCCCACACAGACAAATCATTAGGAATTCTTAACTGCTTGTGAGTTACATGTTTCCTTTATAGGGAGTATCATACTTTCATTTAATCCATTTTTAGGACAGCAAGAAATGCTGCCATTTCTTTTAAATGTATCAGTGACAATAAAAGCATGGTTAACTGTTAGGCACAATTTATGTTTAAAGATGAAACACAAACTGACTCTCAGACTTCATTAACGAAGATGTATATATAAAGGGCACTGCTATAATGCAGGCTCAAGATGATGCCATACCAAATCATTAGTATAGTAATGGATATCTTTTTCCCCTACAAGGGGGGACCCAAAAACACAGAATTTACTTATAAAAATTGTGTATTTATCCTTACATGCTTAAACTTCATGTCACCTCCAAAGTACTCGCCATTTGATGTAATACACCTAATTAAGACAGTTTTTCCACTGCTCAAAACAATTTCTGAACTCACTGACTCTGATGCCTTTGAGTGCCTCTGCCGTTTTGATGTTTTACCTCTTCCACATAGGCAGAATATTTCCTTTTGAGGACTTTTTTCATCCAGGGAAACAAAAAAAAGTCACTAGGGGCATGATCGAGTGTATAGGGAGGGTGGCACGGGGGTCACACTACTTTTGATTAAATACTTCTGAACACTCATTGTGGTGCGGGCAGGTGTGCTCGTAAATCACCCATCATGAAGTGGGCAAACACACTCAAAGAGTCTTCGAAAACAAACTGAATGACGCTGGAACGCAGCCTCTCATAACAGTGTCAGTTAGTACACAGCTATGGATGGGCTCCTAGAATACTTGCCTGGTCGGGGAAGCCTGTACTACAAGGGGCCTGCTCTCCAGAAGACATGAGGTCTGCCCAGAAAAAATGCAGCCATTGTTAATATAACAAGAATGGTCTGTGCAACACTGATGTAACCTGGCAACCCAGGAGAGTGAGGACTGGAACGCATATGCATGAACAATGACGACTTCACTGTACTAGTCAGTGGGGGCAGTAGGCACTGTTGAGTGAGCATGTATACTGTGTGGCCGTCACATTCAAAATGACTGCGTGAGTAGGGTAATGAATATGCATCTAATTTTGTGTTAAGTTTGAACATTCCTCCATGGAAACTATTCCAATGATTCAGAAGGCTGAAGCTATGGGCAACTAGTGATTGGCAGCTTCATCATAACAACGCACCAGCTCATTCAGAGCTTTTTGGTGAAACATCAAATCACCCAGGTGACTCAGCTACCTTACAGTCCAGATTTGGTGCCCTGCAACTTCTGGCTGTTCCCAAAACTAAAATCAGCTTAGAAGGGGTAGAGATTTCAGACTGTGGATGAGAATCAGGAGAATATGACAGGAGAGCTGATGGCAATTTGGAGAACCGTGTGAGGTTCCAAAGTGCCTACTTTGAAGGGGACTGAGGCATCACTGTCCTATGTACAATGTTTCTTGTATTTTGTATATTGTTCAATAAATGTCTATTTTTCATAGTACATGGCTACATACCTTCTGGACAGACCTCACACTTCTGGTTTTTTTAGATTGCCCCTCATACGTTGTCTTTGCTGGAAAACATTCAGCTACCCAGGTTTTAGCAAAAGTCATTGTATCAGCTGACTTGGTTTTTCTTCCTCAAATCAACAAAAAGAAAAATATGCTTTCCCCTAATTTTTTTCAGATAAGATCAAATAGAAGATTATATTTTTACAGTTGTGATTATGAAGTTATGTTTGCTTGTAAAAGGCAGCATCAAATATATAATGGTTGGAGGCAATGTTAAGACCTAAAGAATGGTTTGACACATTAGGCTGTCAGTGAATTACTGTCCCAAATCATTCACTAACTAAACAGCATTCTTTACCTCAGTTGTATGTGTGCACGGTTTGGCTGTTTCTCATGAATCCAGTTCATTTACTAATTTCTTTTAAAATAAAATGGTGTGTAGCCAATATATGAATGAATTTAATAGACTTTACATCTAGAAATCTCTCTTTCCTCCATTACTTGGTTTACAACAGTGATTTTATACAGTAATTATTTCCTAATAATTATGGCATTATATAAACATATAACGTATTAGTAAAATGTATTCAGTTTTGGACTGAAACTGCAACACTAGAAAAACATTTAATGTTACATTAATATTTTTGAAATGGTAAAAGGTGTCAGATCAGTTCAGGGTAGGAACTAAATTTCTTTCAGATCTGGTAATGATTCAACTATTCCACATACTACTATTTTTTTCAGTTATATAAAAGAAAAATCCAGTAAGTATACAAAGACAAATAAATAAACAATATGCTGAAATAAAATCCAGAAAGCAGTATATTTTTAATGATGGACCAAAGACTAGATGTCATTTATACTTTATATATAAGATATTTAAACACATTATGAAAAACTACGTCTATACATTTTTATAAGGCTGCGGTTCTTATTTAAAACCAAACAGCTTAAAATACAGAAATTACAGCTCAATAGCTCAATCAATTTTCACTAGTGTATACCTCTAACATTTGATGACACAATATCAGATAGATACATTTAAGAAGTCATTTCTAATTTTAGATGGAAAAACCACTTACATCACTTCCTTGTTCCTACGTGGCCCTTCGAACGGTCTAAATGGCAGTGACCCAGTGGCTGCATGGTAAAACGTTACCCCAATGCTCCAGAGATCAACTGTTGCTCCGTATTTCTTCTGATGATCTTTTCTGAGCACCGCTCTCTCATACATATCAGGGTGCTTAAAAATAAGAAAAAAGAAAAACACAACTACTATCTTGTGTTCTATGGTAATAAATTATGCAAAAATAGATATTCAGTAATGCCTAGCAAATCTATAATATTTTGCCAATGATTTATAATTTCCAATCTGAAAGCACTATTTCACGTCTTCCTCTCCTCACACTTCCAACACTACCTCATTTGACCCTCAATTTTGATGACTTCACTTTATACTTCAATGAGTAAACGGAAGCAGTCCGAGGATCAGCCCTCCCTTATACCTTTTTACCATGTACCAACACACACGAATCTGTGTCCATACTCCAGGCCCACTTTCCAGTTACAATGGAACTGCTCTTAGGATAACTACTCTATCTGTATTGTGAAGCCCATCTCCACCTATATTGTCTCACCAATTCTTCAATTATGCCTTTTATTTTATGCATCAATTTCCCTCTCTATTGGATCATTCCTTTCAGCTTACATAAATGCTTTAATTACCTCCCTAAAAAACCTTATATTTATCCCATAATTCCTTCTAGCTTATCACCCAATTCTCTACTTCCCATTAAATCAAAACCTCTCAAAATAGCTGCCCACACTTGTAACTGTCTTATTTCCTCATCTTCCATTCAGGCCCACAACATTAAATATTATCTGTTCTTTAACTCCCAAAATTATCTCTGCCCTGAGCTCTGGATTCATTCATCCCACTGTTGCCTTGAATATCTAAAAGGTTGCTCAAGCCTAACATCCAAAACAGATTCTTGGTCTTTCCCTCAAATCTGTTTCCTTCTAAGCTTTATCCTCTAAGTAAACAGTACTACCATCTACCAGTTGCTCACACCCCAAACCTATCAGACAACCTTGATTCCTTTCCCTCAGCCCTCTCATGCAATCCATCAGAGTAAGTCATATGGGCTATGAGATGATAATTAAATTTTCTAGAATTAATTCAGAGAACTGGCCTGAGTGGGTTCACTGGGGATCTAGTTACGCAGACAAGTAGCTGGTCTGATGTTAAATACATGCCCTTCAGCAAAGAAGGCACCGTATGACACTGTGGAGAACAAATGGGTCTTACAGGACATGCTTAGGGAGCTCACAGGTCTAGACTGAGATTCTGATGGACTTTTAGCTCTGCAAAGAACAACCAGGGCTCACACATGCTTAGCCTCTTGCCATTTGCCTCTATGGAAGTTATGCACTGGGGCTTGAGGATTCTTGGGAGGTAAAGCTACAAGAGTGTACTCTGGACCAAAGTAATCACGCAACACTCCAAAACCAAAACAAGCCTCATGACTTTGTGATATTTTGCTATGTTCCAAGGGACTCGGAACCAATGCAGGCGACACTGCTGGAAGGGTACTTCTACAAGATGATTCAGGCTATGAATCTGACTCCTAAAGGGTCACTATCCCTGGATTTTTTTGGACTCTTGGGAAACATTTTAATGAGAAATCAAAGGAGGCGGTAAATATGAGGAGTTTGAAGTGAATGTCCAAACATACATCGAACAAGATATGTGGGGCCAGAGTGGTTTCACTGGTTCTGTGGTATAACACATACAGTAACTACCGCCCAGAGAAGTGCTACCTTGACCCTTGACCTAGCAGCTGGTACCTAGTGAATAAATGATGCTGTGAATAGGCCAAGAGTACCTGGATATGCCTGATATCTTCTGGAACATAAGGCTGCCAACCTAGGAAAAGGAGATAGAGCGATTCTAGGAGAAGACAAAAGTTGGAGGGCATTACCTAGGGAGTGACAGTGACTTGAGACACATCCTGGTCTGACATGTGTGCCCACTGGCTCTCTCATGAATGTGCTACTGGGCATGGGCCTCTGTATCTGGAATAGGAGTGCGAGGAAAGAGGCTACAGCAAAGTTCCCAGATTACAGAACTAAGACAGCCATCACATTAAAAATGGTGGAAGAAAAACTGTTGGGTATTTTCTTTGGGTGTATATACAAAGAGGAGAAGATTTAACCTCTGGCCTGGGAATCCACAAGGAGAGAAGTCTTCATTTAAATATGGAAGTATTTCTAAGTTATTGAGCCTCAGGCTGTTATTGATGTCATTTTATAGCTTCTGGTACACGGTATGTGAAAACAAGGCTGTGAATAATGTGAAATACGCAAAAAATTAGAGTAAAATTTCAGCCTAGAATACAGTATGGATTCAGGCTTCATACAGTTAATGTTTTGTTCTTTCCATTTTAAGTCTGTTAGAAGTAAAAGCTAAACTGTGGTCCTCGGAAAATACATGAAAAGTTAATACTCGGTAATGGGAAATCAGCCTCAAGAAAGCTAGTACAGGGCTGCTGTTTGTTTGTTCTGGTCCTTACAGTAACTGGGAAGGGCTACGTGTTCTTAGTGGGCAGACACCAAAGATGAGAAACATCCTGCCCAATGCGGGACAGTTCTGAAAAACAGGCTTCTCACAGCCTGCATGACTTTTTAATATTCTACCAGACACCTGTGCAGCTGAGAAGTCTGTTTATAATGATCTAAATCCACTTTACACATAATATAGTACTTTGTGGCTGCAAGAATGTAGCTATGAGTAAATCTACTTGCTTAAGTTAAAAACTACAAAGAATTATTTACTTTTTTAAATCACATCAGTGACACGACCACCACTTGTGATGTGTGACTAATACAACATGCAAGTCACCACTGCACATGTACTGGCAATGGTATTATATACAGGCGCCAGCTTTTGATAATCTGTTTGGCACTGAAGTGGTTCCTGAACTGCCATGTATTAAATACCTATGATTTTATTATAAATATTTTCCTTTATATTATTATTAAAATATTATGCTTTTCTTTTAATTAGGTATGCAGGTTGACTATAGTATCTAAGAACTGCATCTCAAGATACTAAGAGGAACACTGCAAAACACTGGGTTGACCACACAGGGCTGAAACTACTAGCCTGCATGGTCTAGCTGGCCTCTGCTTATTTCTCCAATTCCAACTCCTATCACCTGCCCCTTCACTCACTAAGTTCCAGCCAAACTGCTGTCCTTTCTGTTTCTCAAACATCCAGGGTCATACTTGTTTCAAGGCCTTTGCAGTTGCTGTTCCCTCTGCTTACACTGCTCTTCTCCCAAATCTCCGGCTTGCTTCTTTTTGCCACTTAAGTGTCACCTCACTTAGGACTGAAGTGGCTCTCCTTAGCTATCTTTCTCCTGCTAGTTATTTTTATCTTATTACTCTACTGTCTTCTCACCACTTCAGTGATCTGAATTTATCCTATTTACCTGTTTATATACTTTGTAACTATCTATTTTCTCCACTAGAACAAGGGTTCCATAAGAGCAGGAATCATGTCTGGTATATAGTAGGCACTCCATAAATATCTGCTGAATAACTATGATCCATTTTAGACGCTCTTATTAAAAGATTATCAAAATATAACTACAAATTAATTGGGGTTATAGATTGATAGAAGAATGACTTAAGACATCTTAATTCATACCAGACTTAGAATAATCTGAATAAAAGCTATAGGGTTGGCTAGACTTTTAATCCTATAATAAAATCAAAATGGCAGAATACAAATGGAAAAAGTCGCAGAATCTAAGCCTTCTAAGACAAAATTCAGAGCCATGAATGACTAGTGATAACTACAATAATATATATTATAAACTTCCTGATGTGTTAAGTATACTTTCTTTAAGAATATTTTCTTAAAAAAACAAAAATAAAAAGTTTTTTTCTTTTCTTTTTAAAAAAGATTTTATTTATTTTTAGACAGAAGGGGAAGGGGAGCGAAAGAGAGGAAGAGAAACACTGATGTGACAGAGAAACAACCATTAGTTGCCTCTTGTATGTGCCCGGTCTGGGGACTGAACCCACAACCTGGGCATGCGCCCTGACTGGGCTTCAATCGGTGACCATCTGCTTCGTGCGACAACACCCACTCGAGCCACAGTGGTCAGGGCAAGAGTATTTTCTTAAGTGTTCAAATGCTCAACTCTGCACAAACCCACTTATATAAATTTCAACCACAGAGCTTTTCTAGCTTTCTAAAAGAATTTCATGTTAGATCTTTTCAAAGGCATTTCATTTTTTATGTATGTTTCTAAAAATGGTCCTCTGTCTTTCAATAACTAGTGTCCCTGAATAGAATCTTCTGTTTCAGAATTCTAATGAATTTTGCTCCACAGGGATAATGATTATAACAAGCTTATAATATATTAGCTATTCTGATTAAAAAAGGGAGCCTTAACCACCTAGATGCTTCTGGAATGAACAGCTTTTTCTTTTACTTATAGATCCATAGCATTAGTAACATTAAAGAATTTAAGAGTCTTATAAGACTTACAAAAATTTTTAACCAGCAAAATGGCAAACCCCTTAGAAACAAATGTCTATTAATAATTCCCTCATTACACACCATATTCATTAGAATAGAAAATTTAATCTTTGTCATAAAAATTACATAACATTGTATGGTTAATTGGATGACCAATTATCCATATTAATATATCCAGCTTCTTTAGATAATATTATTAGTTATGTATGACTTACCAAATATTCTTCTGTACCATATAAAGACACAAACTGCTCATCATCTTCTAATTCTCTAGCTGCACCAAAATCCGTGAGTTTGTACACAGACTGTCCATCTTCCCCTATAACACGCATGATATTTCCTGGCTTGATATCACGGTGCACTATGCCATTCTCTCGAAGATGATTCATTCCACCCACTTCAACAATAAATATAAAACAAAGAAAATAATAATGTAGGTGTCTATCTGTGCATGTCAAATTCACCGACGTAATTCATTCATATTCACTCAATCTAAGTTTTTTCATAAATTAGCCCCAAGTCATTTTGATCAAAGAACAGATGCTATAAATATTTTGTATCTCATGTTTGAATCCTAAAAAGCTTTAGAATGATAAGGATCAATACGGTTTAAGGAAGAGTGCAATGTCCCTTAAGTACTACCAGGAAAACAGTAAAAAAATAGTCTTAAGCATATGACTTCCTGAATTACTGCTGGTTACATACATGTGGGCAATTTGCCTAAATTTATGAATAAAGATTCCTCGCACAGCAAAAGAAACCATCAACAAAACGAAAAGGCAACCAACAGAATGGGAGAAGATATTTGCAAACAATACCTCCAATGAGGGGCTATCAACCAAAATATATAAAGAACTCATAAAACTCAAAAACCAAAAAACAATCACAATCTGACTGAAAAATGGGCAGAGGACCTGAACAAACACTTTTCTCAAGAAGGCACACAAATGGCCAATAGACCTATGAAAAGATACTTAACTTCACTAGCAATAAGGGAACTGCAAATCAAAACCACAATGAGATGCCACCTCACACCTGTTAGATTGGCTATCATCAGTAAGACAAGAAATGATGAATATTGGAAAGGATGCAGAGAAAAGGGAACCCTCACACACTGCTTGTGGGGATGTAAATTAGTACAGCCGCTATGAAAACGGTATAAAAGTTGCTCAAAAAATTAAGAATAGAGCTACCTTATGACCCAGCAACCCCTCTTCTGGGTATGTACCCCCAAAATTTGAAAACATTTATTCATAGAGATATATGTACCCCTATGTTCATTCCAGCATTATTCCCCATAGTTAAAACATGGAAACCCATATCCTTTGACAGATGATGCGATAAAGAACAGTGATATATACGAGGTCTGTCCAGAAGGTATCCAGCCATGTAATATGAAAAATAGAGACATTGAAGAAGACACAAGATACAAGAAACATTGTACATAGGACAATGACGCCTAAGTCTTCTTCTAAGTAGGCACCTCGGAACCTCACACAGTTCTCCAAATTACCATTAGCTGCCCTGTAGTACTCTCCTGAATCCATCCACAGTCTAAAAATCTCTTCCCCTTCCCAGGTGATTTTAGTTTTGGAAACAGCCAGAAGTTGCAGGGCACCAAATCTGGGCTGTAGGGTAGCTGAATCGCCTGGGTGATTTGCTGTTTCACCCAAAAGCTCTGCACAAGATGCGATGCTGAGCTGGTGCATTGTTGTGATGAAGCTGTCAATCAGCAAGTTGCCTATAGCTGCAGCCTTCTGAATCATTGGAATAGTTTCCACGCGGGAATGTTCAAGCTTAACACAAAATCTGATGCAGAGTCACTGCCCTCCTCACTGTTACGGCCACATAGTACACATGCTTGTTCAACAGCGTCAACTACCCCCAATGACCAAGTACAGTGAAGTTGTCATTCACACATGTGCATTCCAGTCCACTCTCCTTGGCTGCCAGGCAACATCAATGTCATACCAAGTTTTTGTTTTATTAAAAATGGTTGGACTTTTTCTGGACAGACCTCATATAAACAATGGAATGTTACTCAGACATAAAAAATGATGAACTACTGCCATTTGGTACAACATGGATGGATCTTGAGAGTACCATGCTAAGTGAAATAAGATGGAGAAGGACAAGGGCCATAAGATTTCACTCACAGCTGGGATATAAAACAGAAATTAATGTACAAACTTATAAATAAGAAAACAGAAGGGTGGTTACCAAAGGGGAAGGGAGGTAACGAAAGGATGAAGGGGGTAAGGAGGGTCAAATATATGGTGACAAGAGGAGACTAGGCTGGGTGGTAAGCCCACCAGTAACATATAGGTGATGGCCTACAGGACTGTACAGCTGAAACCTGTTTAATGTTATTAATGAGTTATCCCAATAAATTAAATAAAAACAAAAGAACAGAGATTCCTAAGAATGATAATGATCTTTCACTAGTTTCACATTTCTTTACCTCGGGGAAAAAATTCCACAAGAAAGTAAACTGGACTCACTACATAAAATAGTAAAAAGGTAATAGAAAGAGGCACAGAGCAGCACACTTGTATCCATAAAAATATACTTGTCATATGCTTTTCTAAAAAAGTAATTTTCCTTTTTTTAAGGGTAAAGGTGGGTACACTGCTGAAATTAAGCTGTTCTGGCTAACAAGTAGTGTCACTAAGTGATAGATGAACATCCAAATGCAACATATGTAAATAAGTTCAGCGGTGTCCACATTTAATTATGAAAACTCAGGGCTACCAGTGCACTTGGGAACGCATCAATGATCTACAACTTCTATGTGATTAAACAGGATGTAACATATTAATTACTTCTTTCTTATTTTATCCTCACCTAAATGGTCTCAACACTGCTTTTGGTGTCAAGTTAAAGAGTTCCTATGAACTTTACACCTTCTTTATTGCTGGGTTTTTCCCATTGTTCAAATATTGATTCATTTCTTTCCAAGAAGCTATTATCCCTTTTGATTGCCATATTCTTATTTAAAAAAAATAGCTTTATTGAGATAAAATTCACACATCATAAAATTCATCCTTTTAAGGTATATAATTCAATGGTTTTTAATATAGTCACAGTCACAGTGTACAACCATCACCACTAGTTCTAGAACATTTTCGTTATGCCAAAAAGAAATCTCCAAACCATTAGAAGTCACTCCCCAACTCTGCCCTGCCTTCGAACCCCTGGCAACCACTAATGCTTTCTGCTTCTGTGGATTTGCCTGTTCTGGATATTTTACATAAACAAAATCATATAAACATTGTGGCCTCCTGTGTCTGGCTTCTTTCACTTAGCGTAATTTTTCAAGGTGCATCATATTACAGCACATATCTCTATGCATTTCCTTTTAGGAACAAATATTCCATTGAATGGATATACCACATTTTGTTTATCTAGTCATCAGCTGGTAGACACTTGGGCTGTTTCCATCTTTTGGCTATTATGAAAGCTGGTGTACAAGTTTGTGTGTGGATGTATTTTTAATTCTTTTAGGTAAATACCTAGCGATGGAATTGTTAAGTCACATGGTAATTCAACTATGTTCAGCCTTTCCAGGACTGCTGGACAGTTCCATTTTACAATCCCACCAGCAGTTTGTGAGGGTCCCAAGTTCTCAACACCCTCACCAGTACTTGTTTTATGTTGTCCTCCTGGTTTTGGCCATCTTAGTGGTTCTGAAGTGGTATCTCTGTTGCTTTGATTTTCATTTCCGTAATGACTAACGATCTTTAGCATCTTTTTATGTGCTTATTTGCCTTTTGCATATCACCTTTGGAAAAATGTCTATCAAATCTTTTGCCCATTTTTAAATTTGATGACTTGACTTTTTATTGTTGAGCTGTCAGGATAAAAACTCCTTATCAGATATATAATTTGCAAATATTTTCTCTTGATAAAGTCTAGTTAATCTATTTTTCCCTTTTTATACTGCGCTTTTGGTGTCATATCTACAAAAGCATGGCATAAAGGTCTTTCATTCTGAATGCAAAAAAAATTACTTTTAAAAATTCTTAGGCCATTAAATTATATAAACAAATATACATAAAAATCATATAAATTAATAAACATACCCACATCTCGCAAAACAATTAAAAATTCAGACTCTGGTAGTCCATAGGCATTAGATGGCTCTTCTAAAACAGTGTATAAGCTTCCGCATGGACAAAATTCCATAATAAGTACTTTATGTCTTGTTGTTGTCTGAAAAAATAAATCACTGATTAGGATTCAATATAAAAAATAAGTTGTTATTATATGACAGCACTCAATCTGGTTTCATTTAATGTGGGATTTGCTATAATGATGGAAGCACTTTGAACTGCTTTACCTGGGATTTATTAAATATTGGTTGACTGTACACATATAAGAATTAACATCTTCTAAATTTCTATTAAAATTGGATGTTCTTGAATACAATCTAATCACAGTGAAAGGTAGCTAAATCTGAATTAGTAAACCATTGCCAGAATATTAGAATAGTTCTTTAAGAATTATCTTTAATTTCTAATACATAATAGTACATTAAGGACATTAGCTCTTCTAAGAAGTCTCTTAAAGCACTTAAAGTTTTTCTTGTGAAGAATGCTTTTACCTCAAGGATTGAAGTTCTAAACCTAAAGACAAACAGCTGGCAGGATTACTGAGTGGTTCCTCTTGGAGCAAATTTAGTCTATTCATTTGCATCCAAGCTGCTGATTTATTTTAAACCTTGATTTCAGTTTTTTAAAAGATTTTATATATTTTTGTTTTTAGACAGAAGGGAGGGAGACAGAGAGGGAGAGAAGCATCAATGTGTGGTTGCCTCCTGTGTGCCCCCTACTGAGGATCTGGACAGAAACCCAGGCATGCACCCTGACTAGGAATCAAATCAGTGACCCTTTGGTTTGCAGGCCAGTGCTCAATCCATTGAGCCACACCTGTCAGGGCTGAACCATGATTTTAACATACCATGAATTGTAAGGTACACCAATTTTAGCAACAGCTTTATAGGGAAAAAAATTTACCTAATAACATATACACATTGATTATAAGATATATGTCATTTCAGAAACTTGAAAATGTAAAAATGAGTCTTAAAATCCAGTATTCATCTTCAATTTTTAACCCTTTCTTCTTTTATAAATTTTTCCTACATATCTCCAAACACTTTCATAAAATATTTTTAATTTCTCTAGTACTGAGTAGTTATGAAAGTTTTATTTATTCATGATAAAATAATTTTTTTTATTTTTCAATTACAGTTGACATACAATATTTAGTTCAGCTGTACAACTCAGTGATTATAGACTTTTACATAACTTATGAAGTGATAATCCTGATAAATCTAGTATCCATCTAACATAATACATAGTTATTATAATATTACTGACCATATTCCCTATGCTGTATTTTACATCCCCATGACTATTCTGTAACTACTAATTGTACTTCTTAATCCCTTCATGTTTTTTTAGCCATTTCCCCAACTGTCCTCTCAACTGTCAAATGTCAAAATGTTCTCTATATCAAGAGAGAAATAATTTTAAAAGAAAAAAACCTTGTTTTTAAATAATGAATACATGCTGATTGTTGACAATTTGGGACATACTTATAATTCTAGCACGCAGAATCATTATATTAATATTTTGTGTATTTTCTTTCAGTCTTTTATCTATGTAATCACATTATAGATGCCTAACAATATTTCTGTATCATACTGTATGCACCAGTATCATACTATACCCTGCCCAGGTGGTTCAGATGGTTGCAGCGTCGTTCTGTACACCAAAAGGTTATGGGTTCGATCCCCAGTCGGGGTGTATATGGGAGGCAACCAACTGATATTTCTGTCACACTGATGTTTCTCTCTCTCCCCCCGCCACCCCCACTTCCTCTCCCTAAAATCAAGAAACATACCCCTGGGTGAGGATTTTTTTTAACTTTTTAAAAAAAGATTTTATTTATTTATTTTTAGAGAGAGGGGAAGGGAAGGAGAAATAGAGAAACATCAATGTGTGGTTGCCTCTCACATGGCCCCCACTGGGGGTCTGGCCTGCAACCCAGGCATATGCCTTGACTGGGAATTGAACTAGTGACCCTTTGGTTCACAGCCTGTGCTCAATCCACTGAGCTATACCAGCCAGGCCTAGGTGAGGATCTAAAAATAAAAAAATATCATACTGTATATGTATTTTAGTTCTGATTTTCTAACATAACTATACATAAGCACGTTCCCAGGTGATTAAAATTCTAGTAATTATCTTTTTCTTCACTACTTCTTAACTACAGTGTAGTGAATAATTCATTGTACCCAGAAGAGGTCTGGTCTTTGCCCTTGGCTACTCAGTTGGCCTCTGGAATCTCCTGTCTGCTACAAGTTGTCTTTGTCAGGGGACTTTGGCCATATGATGGCCTAACAACATGATTTATGGTGGGGGTTTTAGGTCATGCATATCCATTCCAACTTCCAGAGGAAATGGAGAATAAAGGTATTAGCCTGGACCTCTGGGAAGGGCTGGAGAGAAAAGCTCTGGCAGAATGTGACTGGGCTCCAGTAAAAATTCTGGATATAAAGGTTAAGGTGAGCTTCCAAAGTTGGCAATATTCAGTGCACACCGTCAATTCCAGGTGGCTAATGTGTTTCTGAAGACAAGGAAGATTCATGTTTGAAGCCCTCCCATATATCACCCTATGGGGCTCTCTGGCTAGTTCTAATTTGCATTCTTTTGCTACATAAAACCTTAATTTTAAGTACAGTGCTTTCCTGAGTTCTTTGAGTCATTCAACAGCATCAAATGATCAAATCTGAGGATAACCATCGGAAGCCCCAAATTTGTAGCCAGCTGGTCTGAAGTAAAGGTAGTTCTGGGGACTCTGGACCTTGCAGCTCATGTCTGAATGAGCACAGTCGTGTGGGCACTGTTCTCACTGACCGCAGTTTGCCAAACTCCTTTCAGCTGGTGTCAGAAGTCTTGAACAGATTTGGTAGTTTAGAGGAGTATGTTCTTAACCTTGAGTGTAGCTAACTCTAGG
Source organism: Carollia perspicillata (assembly GCA_004027735.1). Taxonomy (NCBI): domain Eukaryota; kingdom Metazoa; phylum Chordata; class Mammalia; order Chiroptera; family Phyllostomidae; genus Carollia; species Carollia perspicillata. Next base: position 27,073 of record PVKM010005766.1, on the reverse strand, counting down.
TAACGATCCATCACACATTCCAACCGATTTAACCATTAACAAATTATAAACAGGGCTGCAATGAAAATCTTTGTGCATAAAACTATAATTTATATTTCTAATTATTTTTAAAAAGTAATCACTAAAAATAAAATGACTATTATAAGGAGTATAAACTGCCAAATTGTTTTTCAAAAGGTGTGATTTTATTGATTAGCCATGTCTAAAGAGATTAAAAGATTTCTATTTCCATTAATTATCTTAATAGTATCCTGTTTTCACTGTTTCCCCTAAAATAAATTCTACCTTTTACAAATGCACTTCACATATTAATTCTTGGATTCCTAAGATTTTATTCTTTTACAAAGCCACCTTTCTATTGTCTGACTTTCTCCTTGCTCCTTTAAGAATTATGTAAATTTAACTAAATATAGTTTCTTTTCTTTCTTTCTCTAGTAATACTGGCAACCATATCCTATACTCTTTATGCTACTTTTTTTTTTGATTCCATGATAATTTATTTCCATTGTTACAGCTATTCAACAATCTTTGAGTCTAGACTATTTAATTGTATGAGCTCTAATTTTCACCATTAAAAAAACCCAAGTATATAAATCATTGTTAGAGTATTTCTCCTAAATTATAATAACTATAATACACATGACAAGATTGAAACTTGACTACTTACCTCCTCTTCAATAGCAAATAATTTGACAATATTTTTGTGATTGAGTTTTTTTAACACTTCAAATTCTCTCATTTGAACATCTACTGGACGAAGGAAGCTTATGTTATTAAATACTTTGATAGCAAATAAGTCACCAGTTTTCTAAAAAAAAAAAAAAAAGAGAGACAGAAGGGTTTATTTATTTATGATATTATAAAGAAGATAAAAACATACCATTATAACTAGCTATAGAAGAACCAGAGGCATAGAAATATGGAACAGACTGACAGCTGTAAGAGGGGCGGGGGAGGTGGGGACTGGTTGAAAGAGGGTGAAGGGATTAGCCAAAGAACATTCATGAATGACTCTTGAACAAAGACAATGGTGTGGGGACTGCCTAGGGGAGGGGTGCTAGGTGGAGGGGGGGCAAAGGGAAAAAATCGGGACAACTGTAATAGCATAAACAACAAGGACAACGACGACGACGACACAACTAACTATAGCAAACCTGAATATTTTTAAGCACAGGTAATTTATTCTAGGGCTCCTGACGTTTTTAAAAGCTGAAATAAATCAATCAGCTGTTCAACATTTCTTTCAAATTGTATGCTTTGGAATGTAGGAAAGATTATTTTCTTTTATATTATAAAGCTTCCACTATGATATATGTGCGAAGATAGGCATTTACATGTCAAAAAATAAGAGCTCTGATAGTACCAAATGTGAAAGTACACTTTAGATAAGAAACAGAAAGTGGAACTTCCAAGAGTTTCTCTAGGGCTTAATAATTTTAAGGTAGTCAAACTAGGAAAAGGGAGACTGAAAACTACAGTCCACATGTGAAATTTTTTGTAAGAATCTTAAAGCAATGCAATTACCTTTTAAGAAATATCCCCTAGCTGCCACACTGTGTATTTGTGTACGTGCGTGTGGAAGGAGGGCTTGGAGAGTGAGGTTATAGCAGACTGTCCTCCCTGGACTGCACCACTGCTGCCAGGAGCTCACTTTCTGCAACCTCACCTATGATTAGGGAAGGCTGTTTCCCGGAGCACCTCTAGAGGATCAAGGATGTCCCTTTCATGCCTATGCAGCACCCCACTCTCATGCTCACGGCACACTGTAGTAGATCGCACACAGAATTACAATGCACAGCTCCAGTTGGGAGGGAATCTTGGAGGTACAAAATACATGCTGAATTTCAGGTAAACATTACATTCTCAAATTCTCCATGTTAACCTTACTTTAAGGCTTTCTTCCAGATGCTCCCACCTCCTTCCACTCATTCTAATCTGCAAGCCTCTCCTTGGTGGTCAGTCTAGATTCTTGAATATTACTTTCCCCATAATTGAAGGCTGAACTTCCCTGGAGCAAGTGGAAAGATCATTTCCCCTTTGACTTCGGGGTTCAAGCACTGCTGCCTACAGGTACTTCACTGCTGTCTCTCTGTTGGGCCCTCTGTGCTCTTCCTGCCTTGAAGCCCTCTCTGCAGCTTTCCACACAGCTTCTTCACTTAGAGCCACCACCCCCGCCCCTCGCCTCAGAACCTCATGATTTTTTTCTTAGAGCCGTTGAACTCACTCTTCGAGTTCACTTTTTGGAGAACACCATCTACGTCCTGTGATGTGATGATGCCTCCCACTCTCCCTCCTCCCGCCAAATACACATAAGTATACTTTTTCCAGAGGAAAAAGGGCCACTGATCATTTTCAGGCAATACAAAAACTGAACAACTGAAATACATGTAGGTCAACTTGACTGTTTTTCCATTTGTTCAGCCAGGGTAAGCACATTACCAAAACTACACTATCCAACAAAGCAGTGATTTTCAACCTTTTTCATCTCACTGGACACAAAAACTAATTGCTAAAATTCTGCAGCACGCCAAAAAAACGTATCTTTTGCCAGTCTGACAAAAAAAAAATAGGTATAATTTCGATTCATTCACACTGGACGGCTATCTTGTTGGCTGTTTTCATTTTTATTTGACAGTTTAAGGTCAGTGCCCCTAACTAAATAGTCAGCTATTGCATGTTTTAAAAATTCTTGCAGCACAGTGGTTCAAAATCTCCGCAACAGAGAAATCTTTCTTGACGACACTCCTTTCAAACTTAGTCTAGATTAGGTGAGTCCTAACAGAGGCCTGAGCAGGGAAAATAATACAATGCTGCAATGTGCCCATTATGGTCAAGGCCAGTATTTTCTAAATTGTTGTAGTCTACATTATACCTGTTAGATTACTGGAATACGTGTGAGAATAAACAATTTCCCCTTTATTCAGCTGCATACATCATTCACTCTTCCTAAGTCAAAACATATGTGAATGTTTACATATCTACATGTACGTGTATACAGTAAGTTCTCATTTAATATCATCAATGGTTCTGTGACTTTAAGTCAAACAATGTATAATCAAACCAATTTTACCGTAGGCTAATTGTTATAAACAACAGTTAAGTAAATTCCTGTAGCATCTCAACAACACTGAAATGTGGTGACCTTGAACAAAAATCACATTATTTGAGAACTTGCTGTATACCTGTGTGCAGATCAACACATCCTTCCTGTAACTCTCTTCCCTTTAACTTAGCCATGGCTATCACACACATATACACCCAACCATATACATTAGTGGCTAAAGGCAACCTGACGAAAAAGAGAAAGATTAAGAAGGTAATATCCCTTGAATAATAAATAGTAAATTCAGGGACCTGATCATTCTAAGCAATAACATAAAAGAGTTTAGCTACAGTAATATGGTTAAAATCCTTAAAAGTTATTAAGGGCAGACAGAATTTTTTGGGTATAGTACTAAATCCTTGAAATTGATGTCACTGAAAACAAAGATGGTTTCTTAAAACACATCCCTGGGAAGATTATTAAGGACTGAACACTAAACTGGCTCCTAGAAATCTTTTAAACCAATTCTTATGTCTCTAAAATCCTTATTCTAGGCTTTCAAACTACATTGGATAAAGTACATGTTGATTTCCTTTGAAGAAGAACTTTAGGTTGTCTTAGGTTAGTCTAATCTGTCCTCATTCATTCATTCTTTCGCTCAGCATTTACAGACTGTGTACCATAAGTGTAGGCACTTACATGAAGGACACTGAGTATCTAATCCAAGAAAGGAAAGAGGATTGGAATATAGGAATTATTTTCTAGTGCCAAGAACTCTCTATCACTTGATCAGTTTCCCATTTATGTTCCTTCCAATGCCACCTTGCTACTAATCCCAGAACTCTTTGTGGGCAGGAAATGCACATTATTTGTATTTATAGTCACTAGGTCCGCCACAGTGTCTCACAGATCAAGCAATTATTAAAGTTGGTTAAGTTAATGTGGCTCAAAAGAAGACAGTCAAGTGTGTTCTCAACGCTAAATCCCATGTTGCCACTTGTTTTCTCTTTTTGGCACAAGGCATAAAACAAAAACAATTCCTAGAGCAGAAATATCTACAATTGGTCACAATGGATTTCATCAAGGAACCAGAGACCACAATGAACTTGATTGAGAACTCAGAACCTGTGGACAAGTCTGGAATCGGAGGGAAAAAAGCTAAGTGTCCCTACGCCACTTCTGATTCATTCTCCAAGAGCCATAAGGGCTGTTTTTAGTCATGTTCTCTCCCAGGAGAGGAAACAGCCCCTCCAATACAAGTGCTGATCTCACAGTCACTGATTAGAACTGACTGACCGATCATCTCAGGGCTACAGGAAGATAGGAGGAAACTCCTCCTTACTAAAATGTTTAAAGCTCCTGTTTCTAAAAATAAGAACTTAGGAGGCTCTAAACAGCATTTACTCAAAACAAATTCATAGTGGTGAAAAATTAATTGATGATTATTTGTACTATGAAAGGATTTTAAACTCCATTATTCTTCTAGCTCCTTTCTCAGAATAGAAACTTTAATGATCTTAAATGTCTTCCTTTTAAATTATTTTAATTATCTTTAATTTTATCCTCGAATACAGAATCTGACAAAAAGTTTTTTTTGATTCTAGAAGTGCCTCTGGGATTAGCCCTTTTATTTGATTTTCACTTGCACTAACAACTTCTAATTACTTCACATAAAGACAGAGCCTTTTAAACCTGGGCTACTTGTTGAAAATTTCATTTTACTATAACCTATCTTGCTGTTTTAGTGGGGGGCTTAAAGCCTTAGTACAGCATATCAGGATGTGCATGGGTTCCCCTCCAAACTAAAGATCTGCCTCCCCCTAACATCCCCATTCCAAATACCAGCTACACTGCACTTCTGCTAGTGAGATCCCTCACAACCAGCCGCGGGAGGGCTAGGTCGAGGAAAGAATCAAAAGGCACAACACATCTTCCCTAGTCCCTTTTTTCAACCAAACTCCTGTTCTTCTCTGTCACCACTGCGTAGATAGCACTGCCTCTGACATAAGCTATACCTTTAAAAAACCACAAAAATAGGTACTCTTTAGAGAGTATATAAAAAACAAAAAGTCTCATATTTTACTGCAAGTGTACTTCCCAGAAGAGTACTTATAAAATGATTAAGAGCCTTCTGTTTTCTCTGTACCAACCTTGTGTCTTCCACGAAAGACATTTGCAGTAGCTCCTTGGCCTAAAATATCAGATAAAAGCCACAAATGATTAGAAGTGCTCTGCATCTCGGCTTGGTCAGGTGATCCTCTTTGTTATACTAAGAGAAAAGAAAAAAAAATATGCATGTTTGTTTTAAGGGACTAATACATTTTAGAAACCAATGTTAACTATTTTTAGTCTCAACTAAGATCATTCACTTTTTATACTTAAACTGAGGTATATGAAAAGTCCGAAGTAAAAAAACTAAGTTTCCAGCTATATTAAATGCTGTGTGGACTCTGAATAACATTAAGCAAAGACACCTTATATATTCAATTTAATTCACTTATCAGAAGGCTGAAAAAGAAAACTATTTCTCCCCTAATTTTATTTTTGTCAATGAGAGTGACACTGGCCACCTCTTCAAATGTTTTGAAAAATTAATCAAAGATGAGTTATATTTAAACTGTTTCAGAATACAGTAAAAATTACTTTGTTTCCTTCAAGGGCAGGGCAACACTAATGAAAACCACCACCGCTGCCACAGCGTAACACTTCCTGTAACTTAAAATCTCATCTACACAGACAGAGCCTGACAGTCACAATGGAAAGGTGCAAAATTATTATTCCTGAAAGGTTACTAACGCTTCTGAAATTAATTTAAGGATAGTTTCTCCAACCTCCAATTATATAAATATAAACATGCCAAATGTCTATTACTAAGTCTTAAAAATAAGCAAGGGGAAGCTACGCGTGCATCGGGGCAGGAAGTGTATGGAAATATCCTTCTGCTCAGTTTTGCTGAGAACTTAAAATTGCTGTAAAAAGTGAAGTCTTTTTTTTTTAAAAGCATCACCTCATTTGATACTGCCCTATAATACTGAAAAGCTATATAATACTAAGCATATTTGAGCTCTATGTTGGGATGAAAATGAGATGTGCTAAATAGCATAAACACTAGTCTCATCAAACCACCTTGAATCTGCTGTAGTGTCAGATCAAAACAGCTTAAAATTCCTCTGCAGTAAGTTAGAACGACTAGGTTGTCAGTGATGAATTAATGACCGGCAATATTCCAAGCAGAATCAGGAATTTAAAGAATGGCCAGGGGTCTAAATTTCAGCAATCTTTGATATACTAAGATTACATAAATTTTACCAGCCCTCTAATTCAGATCAGGGAATTCATACAGCAATAAAAATAAGAGTTTCTTTTCACAAATAAGATATACACATTTGTCAGCTAGTGAGATAATAAACTTCTCAAATATTTTTTAGTAATGAAAAACCTGCCCTAATTAACTTTGTTATCTGAGATGACTGTAAACAGCAAATAGTATGACAGGTACTTATAGTATCATAGGTACCTATTTGTACTTAGTGGGTAATATAAAACATACTTATCAGCTAAGATATCTGCTCTCTGTATGCAGACATAAACCTACAGTTTTACAATTATCTGGGGAAATTTCTTCTGAAACTATCTTCCCAAACCCCCCAATAACAGCATGCTAAAAAGTGACTCAGCACATGCGCACGGTGCTTGCTATATAAGTCTTCCCAAATTCCGACACACTAGAGGCAGGCACTCAACACGTATGTTATGCTGACCCTGCCAAGTCTACTTCCTTATACTATCCAAAACGAAAGTTATAATTTGCTCATAAATGAATAGGCAGATAGAAAAAGTTTCCGGATTTCCAAACGACTACTGTGTGAATCATTTGTTAAAGAGGTATTATATTCAGCGTTCTTGAGTGAAAAAGGCCAGTCTTTGCTTATGCGTTTCCCGATTACTGGGTAGAACTTGGTTTGAGGCCATTTACTGAAAATACCTGGGAAGCGGATTGGAAAACAAACCTACAAGCCATTTCCCCACAGGAAACGCTTTCGGAACTTGTCCGATCCATTACATGTGCGTATACTAAATACGTCTTCAGCTTCTGCCTTCCCGTGAGCCAACCCCCTCTGATTATCATCACTAAAACCTTAGTGAAACGTCTTTTTAATCTGAAAAAACAAAATCAATCTACTTAAAAACTGCGATCTTGCCCTGGCCGGGAACTTAGTTGGTTAGAGCATCCTCCCCATAGCCAAGGTTGTGATCCCCGTCAGGACATACACAAGAAGGAATCAATAGACACGTAAATAAATGGAACAATGTAGCCATGTTTCTCTTTCTCCTCACCTTTCTAAAATCGATAAGTAAGAATAAATAAATGAAAACTGCCGATTTTGTCAACGCTTGGAAATTGGGAGTACAAACCGGCCAATCTAACTGCCAAGAAAAGGGGCCCAGCGTTTCTCCCGGGCGGCCAGGGCCCAGACTCGGTCACCAAAACATCCTTCTTCTTCGTGTCCAGCGTCGCTAGACGCGGGAGGCCCTGGTCAGAGGGCCGGGAGTCCAGATGGAAGGGACAGAGCCCGCGCGACCATCCCACCCGGCTTCGGACACCCCAGACACCCGAGGGGCCAGGTGTCTGCCTACCCAGGGTGCGGGGAGGGCTCAGCCTCGAGTCGTGAGGGGCTCCAGGGGTGGCTCGCCCCGCCCCGCCCCCGCTCTGACTCAGCATGCCAGTTTCCCACAGAGGGAGGGAACACTCCGCCCGGGCCCATGCGGACCCCGGCTGCTCCGCTCCTACGCGATGTCCAACCTCCCAACCGCACCCGCCCCAACTCACTGCGCGGGGTAGCCACCGCACTGCCGCCAGCCGGCTCCCGCGGCCTCGTTGAGCCTCTGGGCACTTCCGGCTTCCCGAACCCTATCCGGGAGCCACGTGACCGACGGCCGTCGCACGCCCGTGCGCGTGCGCACGCCCAAGGGCCCGGCCGTCGACCGTGCTGCAACCCCCGAAGTTCCAGCGGCGGTGAGGTCGCCAGTGCTTTGTAGTGAGTGGTGGGGAAGGTGGGGGTGTTGGGAATCAGACCTGGTCTACACCCTCTCTGCTAGACCGTCACCACCCCGTGTTGCCCTCCTTACTCTGTGGGTGAAGCCAGGGTGCCCTGCGCAATGAGCACAAAGGTTCGGATACTCGCAACTGCAAATCCCGCCCGGTCCGGAGAGCCGAACTGTGGAGTGTGGCGATAGTGGGGAAGACAGATTGGAACTGGTTTTAACAGTCAAATCACCGGCGTGTCAAGTGCTGGACACGTGGGGGGCTGACACTGGGGAATATCATAGTCTGAAGGGACAGATTTGTATGTTTTGAAGCCCACGTTGGCTGGAGTGGAGCTAGATTATCACTTATGAATATTAACACGTGAAAGTCTTAACGTAAATTAGCTCATAATTCCCTCTTTCGAGCGGCATTTTGGAAAATGACAGTATTGGGGAGATTAAGGATTAAAATCAGGTCCAGTAGTATTCGTGCCGCCAAGACCTCAGCCATCTAGGCTGATTCTAGGCTGATTCTAGGCTGATGCATTTTGCCAACTGGCAGCACGGCAGCCGTCTCAACAGGAGAGGCTATGAACGACCGCTGATCGAGAGCCTCCCAGATGAGAACTTCAGCAACCGGCAATGAAATGGGAAACCTTGGCAGAGTGGTTAAGAGCAGAGGCTTTTGAATGGAACAGACCTGGGGTTGCTGTTCTAACTCTAGTTGCACTGCCAAATACTGAACTTTAAACATGTTTTTCTGTTGTTTTGTCATTTACCTACGTCTGTTATGTGCACAATGGCGGTAACAAAAGCCCACTGTAATGCATTGTTACAAAGGAAGTTACTTTATTAGACTTTTAAACAATGTTAAGTGATGGAATCATTCTAACAAACAAATCTATTCACTGCTTACAATTCCAACCAGTTTTCCCATGTCTAACTCCAAGGTCCTGTGTCAAAGTTCCTTACAACAGTAAAGCCCACAGCTCAAAGCTTATGAGAGAAGTGATTAGCTGAGCCCAAGGCATTTATTTACGTATTTTCCACATAATTGATACACACTGAAATACCAGCGTTTTCTTAAAGGTAAGCCACTTAAGAGCCAATTTGAGTTAGCATTTACTTTAAGATTTAAATAACCTGTTAGGCACAGAACTAAGCCAGGCATCATAAAACCCGGGTGGTTAGAGTCAAGTCCCACATCCCTAAGGTTTTTTTTGCCTCGATGTTATTTCACCTGTTAATAGTTGAGATTCATCCTTGTGACAGTTATTTGGGTGCTTGCTTTTGGAACTAAGTACAATACAAATAAGGTAGTTCATGATGGAAGTTTCCTAATTGGTATGGTCCTCCACAGATGCTCTGGGCAACTTCTGGGAATGAAGATAGAAATTATACATGCTCACAGAACATGAAGTTTAATTTCTACTACACTCTTAATGTCCATGTCTTGATTTCTCTTAGCCCTGAACACATGTGAATCTCTTGAAGGGCTTTAAAGAGCCAGGGGGGAAGGAGCAGGTGTCTCCTTTACATGTGTGCAATTAACAACAGTTACCATAGCTAATATCAGGCCTTCATGTGCAGGTGCCATAAGCTCTTTTCATGTTTAACTTCTTAAAATCTTAGTTATGAGGTAGCTACCGTTATTTCTCGTATTTTGCTGATGGGGAAACTGGAGGGAGAAGTTAATGTGCTTAAGGTTCCAAAACCAGTTACTGGCGCAACTGTTATCTGGACCTACTTAATCAGGATCCCGAGCCCGTGCTCTTCACCACTATGCTATGCTACTCATTAGTATACTTTGGACAGTTAGTATTATTGCAGTAGTGTAGTTATCTCCCCCACAGTACAGGGGAACTTACCAAGAAAACCATCAGCTTTCACTCATCTATTTTAAAAAACATCGTTATCGAAGTTTTATATTCCAATGATCTAGTTTTACAATTAACTGTCAATTTAGTACCTTTATTCTATGATGTAAGGAAAATGTGTAAAATCTCTTCTGGAATTAACCCCAGAAGAAGATTTATGTTCACAATTATTTTTTATTATTTTTTAAAAATATTTATTGTTAGAGGAGGAGGGAGAAAGAGAGGGGTATGTACACAATTTAGAATACAATTTTGGGAAGTTTATACACCCCTGAAGCCCATCCATGAAAACCCTAGGGGCCATATTGGCCAAAGGTTAAAAAAAACCCACCACCCAACCCTCCCCTACAAGCTTACTTAGACTTTTAGAATTTAAACTTAAGTAACTCTAGTAACTGTGCTTACTCAGTGTTGTCCCTCTTAATTCTCCAATACTACTATTGATTCTGGTGTTTCTCCTCTTGCTTTCTTGCAGTCATGAATAAAAATGGGAGAAGACAGGGAAAGGTTTTCTAGTAACTAAATGGGCAGCGCCTACTTATAAATGCCATAAACACACAGGTATACTATGCCCTAAGTAGATCCAATAACAGAGGTAGAACATATTGGATTTTTAATTCTATCAACAAATTCACATAGGCTTTTTCTAGGCTGTTTTTTAAAATATTCTATTTAATAGAACCAAGTTGCACATAACCTTTTAGGAGCATAATATAATTAAATAAATCATCTGTAAGCTTATATGTGCAATCCTTTAAATGGGAAATCAGGGAGAGGCAAGACAAAAAACTAAGGCTAAAAGTATGTATAATAATTCCAAAAAAGACTTGGTAAATTCACTATGTAAAATTTATTTATTTTTATAAAAAAACGTATAACACCGGCACCTACTCTTAAATCAGTTAATTTACGAAACCATTCTCTTTCGTAGAATACATATTGGCATCGAAACATTTTAAAGAAATTTAATGGCTATCTACAAAAAAGTAGTTTTGATCTTTGTAGTTCCCCCATAGTTTGAGTCTGCACACATAAAAGAAAAATTAAATTCTCAAATATTTTATATTCATTCAGGAATTTTTAAAAAGTACTGTTTTCCTGCTATGGTCTTTAAGAGGACTTAAAGTTCCAAATAAAAATAAAAAGGTACTAGGATAACTCTGCTGAATTGTTTAACGGCATTTTTACATAAAACAATTTGAACTGGCATGCAAGCCACTTCTCGTTGCCACATACCTGTTATGTAGGGAAAATTACACACATTTTACAGAAAAATCCCAATACATACACATACTGCAATAAGCTCAAGGCCAAGTTAAAAAGAGCAGTGTGAATGGCACACAAAACCTGCTTCTTTATAAATTATTCACTGGAATTTCTGATCATAAATCCTGATTACGAAGTAGGCACAGGGAGATCCAGTTCCTAGGGCTTTGCTCTCTGGAAGAACATCTGTGAATAAAGCATTAGCACAGTTAGTACTGACGTCTGAAGGCACCACCGTTCACATGAAGAATGGCTCTAAGTTACAGAGTGCTAGTTACTCCTTTGTAAAACCTAGTAGATACTTAAAACATCTCACATCAGAAATCCACACATTAATACCAGTCAGGAGCTTTCTCTTTCGGACAGTTTGTTAAAGTCTAGAGATGACTTATGTCGACAACACTCAGCTGAGAAACATGAAAATGTGGAACTGCTGCCGATGGACGCTGTGAGGTTCAAGTGGCCAGAAGAAAACACACACCTGACCCATTTTGCTGATTGGCACATACCATCCAAGGGAACGCTGAAAGGTTAAATTCTGAGGAATAAACAAGTCAAAGCTACAGACAGCAGTCGTTATCCCTTAGGGGAATTTACTGTTTGATTATAAAACAAATACTTTCAGCATTTGAGACTGTGAACAAGTAGGCAAGAGGCTGCACTAGGCACTGGCCCAGTATTCCCCAGCACGGTCCCCAGGCACATGTTGAGAGCGCACTAGAAAGAGGAAACTGCAGGCAGCAAGCTCATCAAGGGTAAGAACTGTACTGATCATTGTATCCTCAGCACTAACAGATCAGGCACTCATTTAACAACACACAGTCTACTGACTGAGTGGAGAATGGTCACTATGTGAGCAAAAGAAAGCCTTTATAAGGAGGTCATGCTTCAGGTAAGCCTAGAAGAATGGGTAGAATTCATGAAGGAGTAGGGGTACTAATAAGGCAGAGTTTCTGCAGAACAGCAAGAATGGTAAAGACTACTCCTGTGAGAGAAATCCAGAGATCAGAGTATAAAAAGAAAAATCCCTGAATGTCTAACTAAGAAACATGAACTTGTTCTTAGTTAGCAACAGGCTTATGATAATTATGAGGGAGGGGAATGAATTTCGGGGGACTGTTCGATGTTTTGATACAGACCTGACTGGCTAGAACAAGAGCAGTGGGATAACACGCCTCTACTAGAGACAGAAAGGAAGGGGCAGCCAGTGGGGGAGGAGGAAGAATCAGCAAGGTCTGAGGATCAATCAGGTATGAAGAGGACAGGCATGAAAGAGGGAACTTCATTTTTTCCAATGATCATTGACTTAATGCCTGTTACCTTAATGACTATCACCATAGAGAAACTGGACTTTGGAGAAAGCTGTTTGGATACATTTATGTTTGTGGAGCATAAGCCTGCTACGATGTACGCAGATCTGCTGTTACAGATACCTCTAACAGAGAGTTACAGTTTTTTCAGTGATTTAATAGGTTACCATCGCAGACACTTTGCTTTTATGGGGAAATGGGAGTGGGAGAGTTCGGGATGTTAGTTACATAAGCACTAACTTTGAACATTCTCTCATCAGTTGAGACAAACTACCACTACTGGGGGAAAAACTGACAAGGGAAGAGATCAGAGCCCAAGTCAAAGGATGGCACACTTGTCTACTCAGCAAAGCCCCTTGAGTTGTAAATTCTACCGAGTGCCTTGGGCAGAAGAACTAGGCAGCTGCTCATTAAATCACCTGCTGCCAAGACATTTAGCATAGTGCTTTCTCCTTAGATCTGTTGAATTGAAGGTAATAAATACAAATAAAGAACGGCTCCTCATCCCGTCACACTGTAATTTTATTTCCCGTCTACAAGCTCCTTGTGGGCAGGGAAAGTCACTCATTTTGGCATTTGCAGCAGGTGGCATGGTACCTGTCACAGAAAAAACAATCACGGAGTACCAAATGGCTGACTCCTTAGGCAAAAGCAAGATAGTGCTGTCTCAATTTTATTATTGATATGATACTAAATAAACATTTGGTACTTCCTCAAACTTGGAGGGTTTAAAAAAAATCAGTGATTATACAAATGTATAAAGAGCCTTGCTGGCCAAATATGAAAAACACTGCTTTTTGTCTGTTTTACAATTCAAAGTTTCAAGATAGGACACAACCAAGTAACTCATATTTCTGTTTTTGTATGTTTAGCTCCTTCCTTTCAACCCAATATGGGCAACTGTTCTTAAGCATTACTTGTTCTCCCAGTGCTCCAGTTCTGATTTCATTAAGTCATGAAACTGTAAAAGAAAGCTCCATTTTCATACCAAATGCTCAGGTACACACACATTCAGTGTTTTTAACTGTCTATGATGGTTCACTTGAAAGGGGTTTCACAGGAAGACTCTGAAGCATAACATCTATAACTACGGATTCTTAGAAGCAGGTTTTAGAGCAGAGAGATCCCAAAGTAAGTAATAGTTGGTCAAACTACGGAACGACACAGTATCCTATGATATATACTCTCTCTCGGCTCTGAAACATTATCTAGTCATATGAAGATACGTTACATTCCCCAAATACCTACCTTTAAGTAGTTTTTAAAAACTTTAGCATCAGGCTGCTGAAGTGCTTGACAAAACTCCTGGGGGGCCAGAAGGAGAGGAAAAGAAGAAAATGAATCTTTTCTATTAAATTCATAATCCAAATGGACAACACTGTTTTAAAATTGTGATTAAAAAAGCTCTGGCTGGTGTGGCTCAATGGACTGAGCACTGGCCTGTGAATCAAAAGGTCGCCGGTTCAATTCCCAGTCAGGGTACATGTCTGGGTTGTGGGCCAGGCCCCCAGTGGGGGCCACATGAGAGGCAGCCACACATTGATGTTTCTTTCCCTCTCTTTCTCGCCCCCTTTCCATTTCTCTAAAAATAAATAAATAAAATCTAAAAAAATTAAAAAGAATAAAATTGTGAGAAAAACATAAAATTGACCATCTTAACCACTTTTATGTGCACAGGGCTGCAGTGTTAACTATATGTACTCTGTTGTGCAACCCGTGCCTAGAATTTGCACATCTTGCAAAACCGAAACCAAGCCCATTGAATAATTCCCCTTTCCCTGTCCCCAAACCCCAGCCTCTGGCCACCACTATTCTACTTTGTTTTTAAGAGTATGACTACTTTAGATGCTTCATCTAAGTGGAATTTTGTAGTATTTGTCTTTTTGTGACTTGCTCATTTCATTTAGCAGAATGATCTCAAGATTCATTCAAGTTGTAGCATATGACAGGATTTCCCTTTTTAAAAGCTGAATAATATTCCATTGTGTGTATGTATCACATTCTATTACCCACTCATTTGTCAATGGACATTTGCATTGCTTCGAATCTATAGTATTCATAATTTATCAAAATTAACCTGAATAATTCCTCACCAAAAAAGTATAGTATTCTCAAATCTAATACTTGTCAGACAGGCTGCTTTCCCTTTTGAGAACAAGGCTCTCCTTGACAAGGTCGATTCATGCCTAAGCAAGAAAAACTACCTTACTACGGCTGTTCTCACATAGTAGGGAACTAAGCAAAGACAGACCAAACGAAAAAGAGTCTCTCCAAAAGAAATCTGCAAAACACGTTGTCAGAAGGCATCTGAAAAAGGGACAACTGAGGTGGCCTTCCTTCATAATCAAATGATTAAATAGAAATATAATTTTGCTTCATTTAGCAATCTGGGAAAGTAACAGCTATTCAGAATCAGATGACATTTCTATTTTGATGCACATTAAGATCACAGGAGTTATCAGTAATTTACTGTTAAAGATGATGTGTCATGAGACCATAAATTCACTAAAAATTAGTTTTATTATTACATTTATATAAGAGCTAGCTGACTTTTCATTCAATTTTTCAATGCCTCTTATAAAAGATCAGTATAAATCACCCTCTTGTAAAATAGCATTGTAAATCACTGTTGATAGGAAACAATTCTTAGAATCTACAAAAGATTCTAATTCTAGTTTTTTCTTTTTTAAAGATTTTATTTATTTTGAGAGATAAGGGAAGGGAGGAGGAAAGGGAGAGAATCATCGACCCACTGCCTTTCACACTTGCCCCAACTGGAGACTAAACCCTCAACCTAGGCGTGGGCCCCGACCAGCAATCGGACCAGCTGTCTTTCGCTTTGCAGGACTTCGCCCAGCCAGTTCAGCCACACCGGTCAGGGCTCTAACTCTAGTTTTAATCACAACTTTGATACCCCATTAGATCTATGTGTTTGTTATAGGACAGGAAGTCTGGGTAAATACATGCCAAGAAAATAACCAAATGCCATTAAAAAATGCCTAACAGTGCAAAAGTGATACAATTTTCCAGCCTTTTACCTCAAAATACAGTTTGACTTACAAATTAAGCATTAAAAAGCTTGGCATGTATAAAATGAACGACCTGGCACAAAACCTCAGGAGAGATTTGTGTGCCCTGGTCCCGGCAGTCTCGGGCTGCCTACTGAACCCATTTCAGAATGTTTTAACACATGAGAGTACAAAGGAAACTAATAATAAATTACGGTTATCAAA
Organism: Carollia perspicillata; assembly: GCA_004027735.1. Classification (NCBI taxonomy): domain Eukaryota; kingdom Metazoa; phylum Chordata; class Mammalia; order Chiroptera; family Phyllostomidae; genus Carollia; species Carollia perspicillata. The sequence goes on along the minus strand of PVKM010005766.1, from coordinate 11,316 downwards.
AATATTTTGACATGTGGTAGAATATGATTTACAGACTCAGGTAACAAGGTCTACTGGCATATCTTAACTCATAATTTCAAAATATTGATGAGTATAAACAGTATTTTGAGATCTTTGGAACTAGTGTGATACAAAAATATTTGTGTTTTCTATTGGTGACAAAGTCACAGCAATGTGAACATTACTGTGACACTACACAATGACAGGAAATTAAATTTCTGTTCAAGGTTAGTGAAAATAAAAATGCCCCTCTTCCCACTCACTTTCACAGACCCTCTGAAGTTCAGGCACTCACTGTCCTACACACAGCAGAACATCAAGTTGAATGCAGTGTGGCACTCTTGAATGAAAATACAGATGGCACTGCAGTCATATTTCTTTAATTAAATTAAGAGGAAAACCTGCTAGGACAGCTCTTACCTGAATTATCTCTGGTGCTACCTGCAAGGAAGGCAGGTATTCTTGTTGAAGATACTGAACACATTCTGGGCCCTGAAAAATGAAAAGATGATTAAATCAGATTATTTATTAACATTAGTACAATCTTCAAAAGAAACTGGAACAATATACGTATACTTTAAACACAATAAGGTGGTGTGATTAGGAACAGACTCTGAAACCAGTTCCTTTGTTTTAAAGCCCAGCTCTGGCAGGTTTCTGGTAACTTGAGCAAGTTACTTAACTTCTTTGAGCCTCAGTTTCTCCATCTAACAAATGGGAGTTATTGTGCGGATTGGGTGAGTTGGGATTGTAAAGCTTTAAATATTTACTACATGTTAACATTCCTTATTGTGTTAGGTCACGCTAAAGATTAAACCAATAGTCTACATGTAGGAGGTCACAATGCAAGAGCCTTCCATGCCCTGGCAGGGCTGGAAAGAGAGGTGTTCCTGTCTCCTCCACCACTGGGTGGACGACAGGGTGTCTGTGGGTACGTGAGCCTCTTGGTGGTGCCAGAGTAATGACGGTCTTTAGAAACTAAAATACAAGCAAGAAAGAACAAAATGAGAGCTAATAGCAACAAAAGTACACCTTCCGTTTTCTGCTCACAATCTAGGGAAAAGGAATTCAGTAGCCAGGTGAGGAAACCAGGACCAAGAAAGACCGATTATTTGCCCAGTCTGGGCTGGTTAAACCCGCACTAGAAAGCAGGTCACCTGACTCCTGAAACCACTGCTCTTTGCCGCCATCTTCTAGACTTCTAAATGCTAAAAACTAACAACAGTTTTCTGGGGCGTTTTGGGGGTATGTTTGGTGAAGGGAAGACAGAAAAATTCCACAAACTAGCTCCTAACTCTCTTACCCCTTCTCAGCAACTACAATGGAACATAGGATACAATTTGAAAATGGTTTTCCTATAGCAAAGTGTTTTTGAGAGAGTGGTTTCAAGGAAATGTAATAAATACAATACTTAAATAATAAAAAGCTAATTTCACTTTTAAACTTGAATCTGACTTAAAGGCTTTGGTATCTTGATGACCCCAACCAGGTCCAATTGAAAGTAACAGTTACCAAAATGAAATCGGTCCATTTCTCCTCAGTAACACCATTTCTTGCATTAACACCCGAGTTCCTGTTTAATGCTACTGCTCCCGAATCAAAGGGTTTCTTCATGTCTTTTTCTTCTCCCTTGATTTTTGGGCCCTCTGACCCAATGGGTCTAGGTCACAATTTAACTAGCCTTCAAAGGAAGCCTGTTTCGAGCTGAGAGGAGGAAACATTTCATTGTGAAAGTTCCTCAGATCCCTTCAACACTCCTCACCTTGGTCTTTAGTGTCCTCTCCCTAAACTCAACTGCCCACACACTGCTCATCATCTCTTATAACCACTGCAATCACCCAAAGGTGGAGTATACTTGCTTTATTTATTTTACTGATTATACTATTGTAGTCGTCCCAATTTTCTCCCCTTGCCCTCCTCCACCCAACACCCTCTACTCCCTCAGGCAATCCTCCCACTGTTCATGTCCATGGGTCATGTGCACAAGTTCTTCGGCTACTCAAAAATGAATTAAAGCCCTGGCTGGTGAAGCTCAGTGGATGGAGTGCTGGCCTGTGAACCAAAGGGTCGCTGTTTTGATTCCCAGTCAGGGCGCGTGCCTGGGTTACAGGCCAGGTCCCCAGGGTGGGGTGTGTGACAGGCAGCCACACACTGATGTTTCTCTGCCATTCTTTCTCCCTCCCTTCCCCTCTGTCTGAAAATAAAATAAATAAACAAACAAATAAAAATGTAAAAAGAATGAAGTATATTTGTTTTAACATTTTTCAATTGGGAAAAGTAAACTTGTACCTCAAGAGGAAATCAAGTGAATAAATGAAAAATAAATAAAAAAAACAAAGCAAAACATTTCCAAATACAATATTCCATTTGATCAATTCTCTGTATCTAAATGAGAGCTTCTAAGGACAAGAGAAATACTTCTGTACTGTAAGTATCACTCTTACCTTTTTGGGGGTCATTCCTCATCCTCCTGGACTCTCCAGCACCCAATAATGTCACCCATCTGCTCTCGTGTGACTCTTCCCTCAGCTTTCATACCTTTGTTCTACTTCTAGTTTCCCCTTGATCCTGCTTTAGCCATCGTTCTCTGTCCTGCTCTTACAAAGTCTCACTTTACCTTGACTGACTACCTACATGGGACTCCTAAATCAGTACTTAGTCCTAACTGGTTCAGGCCCATATTCTCTGTTCTCTGAGTATTTCTACCCACCTAGCTATCCTAAATTATAACCCTGCTGCTTAGTGACTTCCCAGTTGTCCACACAGAACACACCTAGTCCCATTTCAGTTTTTAGCTATTGCTTCCACCTCCATACTTTAGCTAAACATGTTAATGCTATGTTTTACCATATCCACCGTGCAATGTCTTAACTTTGCCAGAATGCCAGCTCCTCTTTCTAGCTTAATCAACCTATATTTAAGGCCTACCAAAAAAAAAGAAATTGCCTCTTTCTAATGGCTTTCTTAGATTGTTCTCATAGGCAAAACTGCTCCGTTATCTTTAGTCCCAAAATACTCCATTTAATACAGGTCTATTAACATATCTCTATGAAAGCACTTACTTACTCCAGCCCATTAAGCTATTTATTTATGTATGATCTCCCCTGCTTCTAAATAAGCTCTACAAATAATGGGGGACTTTTAACTGATCTTTATACAGCTCCTCTGTTGCCCCCACAGTCCTAAAGCACATAACCCTTAACCTGTAACACAGCTGGCATAGAGAAAATGCTACTGAGTTGAAAACCCTTTAAATCTGTATCAGAATCAAAAAATCAAGTTCAAATGAGGAATGGGCTGAATGGAGGCTGATGAATGAGAGAGCTCATGCTTTTCTAGGGGTGAGGGGAGCTGCCACTCATTAGCTGACTGCAGCTATGTGGGGGTGCCAGTGCTGTACTGACATCCTGGCTTTGAGAGAAGGTGGAGATTGGAGTTTGTTAAAAAAAAAAAAAAAGTAACTGAGTTTTAAACATTGGCCATCAATTCAACTTACTGAAAAATGCTGTATAGGACAAAGAGCACACCACTAAATTCAGCCTCGAATCACTTATGATTTACACTGATTAGACTGACAAGAAAAAACAGGACACTCTGAAGTAGTTAAGTGCTGTAGCCGTTTGCAATACTAAGAAGTTGGAGAAATCTTGCTGTGAAGAGCCTACTAGATTGTGGCATCTGGAATTTGATATTCTGTTTTAGATTCTTCACATTCTCTGTCAAATGGAAACATAATTTTTTAACCTTCTTGTTGTCTATAACACGAAGGACAATAATGGATACTGTGCTCCCTCAAACAGGCAGGACTGAAGTTAATTACCTTTAATAAGAGATACAGCTTTCAAAAATAAGTCAAGCACAAGACCATAGCAGACACGCATGTGAGATGGGAACAAGCAGGCAGGGAGTCCCAAGCTTACCCGTTTGAGATGAATTGTTTTCAGCGTCACTGCACACTCAGACAAAGCCTGTGTGAAACAAGTTGAAGAATTTTAATACGGGGAATTCTTGGCTACTGATCCAACTTTTCTTTTTTATTTCCCTGACCACTAGCTCATTAACCTTCAAAGGGTGGAGGGAGGAAGGGTAGAGGAGGGAAAGGGTGGAATAAGTAGGCTGGACAGAAAATGTAGAAACACAGAAATGCTGTCTTGATGTAGTGAATTACAGTTATGAAGTCTAGCTTTTACTAGGTTGTGGGGAAGTGAGTAAAAGGCAACTGCTTGATATTAAACATTCTGAAGATCAGATTTGGGGAGACCATCATACAGGGAAGAGAAAGTGACTGTTAATAGTTAGAAAAAAACCATTAAGCATTAACTTTTAGAATGAAAGTAGTGGGAAACTAATAAACTTTTAAGAATATTAGTATTGTGTACATTCTCATGGCCCTAGAAAAAGTTGGTTGTTAAAATTGTAGGACTGGATTTTATTTTATTTTTTAAAAATATACTTTACTGATTATGCTGTTATAGTTGTCCCATTTTCCACCCTTAATTCCCCTCCGCCATGCACACACCCTCCCACCCACATTCCCCCTCTTTAGTTCATGTCCATGGGTCGTACATGTAAGTTCTTTGGCTTCTCCATTTCCTATTCTATTCTTAACCTCTCCCTGTCTATTTTCTACCTACCATCTATGCTACTTATTCTCTGTACCTTTTCCCCTCTCTCACCCTCCCATTCCCGCTCTGATAACCCTCCATGTGATCTCTAATTCTGTGATTCTGTTCCTCTTCTAATTCTTTTTATTTTTTTTTAGGTTAAGTTGTTAATAGCTGTGAGTTTGTTGTCATTTTACTGTTCATATTTTCTATCTTCTTTTTCTTAGATAAGTCCCTTTAACATTTCATATAATAAGGGCTGGGTGATGATGAACTCCTTTAACTTGACCTTATCTGAGAAGCACTTTATCTGCCCTTCCATTCTAAATGAAAGCTTTGCTGGATAGAGTGATCTTGGATGTAGGTCCTTGCCTTTCATGACTTGGAATACTTCTTTCCAGCCCCTTCTTGCCTGTAAGGTCTCTTTTGAGAAATCGGCTGACAGTCTGATGGGAACTCCTTTGTAGGTGACTGTCTCCTTATCTCTTGTTGCTTCTAGAATTCTCTCCTTCATTTTAATCTTGGCTAATGTAATTTTGATGTGCCTTGGTGTGTACTTCCTTGGGTCCAACTTCTTTGGGACTCTCTGAGCTTCCTCGACTTCCTGAAAGTCTATTTCCTCTGCCAGATTGGGGAAGTTCTCCTTCATTATTTGTTCAAGTAAGTTTTTAATTTCTTGCTGTTGTTCTTCTGGCACCCGTATAATTCAGATATTCGAATATTTCAGGCTGTCCCAGAGGTTTGTAAGTCTCTCTTCACATTTTAGAATTTTTGTTTCTTCATTCTGTTCTGGTTAGACGTTTATTTCTTCCTTCTGCTCCAAACCGTTGATTTGAGTCCTGGTTTCCTTCCCGTCACTGTTGGTTCCCTGGAGACTTTTCTTTATTTCACATAATGCAACCTTCATTGCTGCCTGGATCTTTTTTATGCTGTTGAAGTATCCAGTGAGCTCCTGGAGCATCCTGATAACCAGTGTTCTGAACTGTACCTCAGATAGGTTGGTTGTGTCTTCATCACGTAGTTGTTTTTTTTCTGGAGCTTTGATCTGTTCTTTCATTTGGGCCATTTCTTTTTTTTTTCTTAGCACCCCTGTTACATACAGGGGGCAGCCTTAGGTGTTTGCCAGGGCAGGGCAACCCACGTGGCTGCACTGTGACGTTGTATGTGGGGGAGGGGTCCGAGAGGGAACAGTGCCACTTGCTTAGCTCTCAGCCGCCTTTCAGTTACTTCCCCCTCTACCCACAAGCAAACTGGGCCCTTCTGGTGTTGATTCCCGGGTGGGTGGGCTCGTGTACATTCTAGGACCCTGTTGGTCTCTCCAATGAACTCTCCTGTGAGGCTGGGAGTTTCTGGAACTGGATTTTATACAGTCAACTTTAACACTGAGATTTAGGAAGAATCCACAAAAGGTTCACAATATCATTAACCTTTTAAATATGAATCCTAATTTAACATAATCAACCTGGTGTTGAAGAAGAGACTGCGAGTTAGAACGCATCACATCCACGCAAGGTAAACAAAGATTCCTAGGTGCTTACCAATACTGTTTGCGCATCTGCCAGGTCAAAGGTTTGTTTTAAAGGTGCCAGGAAACATGCGGGGACAATGTGCTTATAAACAAAATCAGCAAATCCCACTGGTCCATCTTTACCGCCTGTCAAGAGAATTCAAATTTTCATCTTATATAAAGAGGAAGTGAATTTATCACTCGGGACAATTAACTCTCAGCTCCTGTCTATTGTTAAGACGAGGGCTCCGTTTTGTCTCTAAGAGTCTTAGGAAGCAGGCTGGGGAATGAAGTTAAAAAAAAACTGTCTGCCCTGCTGATGTGGCTCAGTGGACTGAGGGCTGGCCTGCAAACCAAAGGGTCGCCGGTTTGATTCCCAGTCAGGGCTCATGCCTGGGTTGCGGGTCAGGTCCCTAGGAGCGGGCGTGTGAGGGGCAACACACATCCATGGTTCTCTTCCTCTTTTCCTCCCTTCCTTCCCCTCTCTCTGAAACTGAATAAATAAAATCTTTAAAAAAAAATCACCTTACCCCAGAGTTCTACCAACTTGGAGAGGATGATAAAGCATGTTTTCTGTGCAATTGGATCTGGATATTCGACTGCTCCTTGAATCACAGTAACTAGAACTTGTTCTACATTCTCTGCACCTGGGAAGAAAAAACCTCAAATCTAATTGCTAAAAGAACTAGAAAGGCAACCTGAAGCTCTCATTCCATACATAGTAACCAGACAAAAGCATTTACGGAGTTGATAAAATCCCCCAATTTTGATTAACTGTGCTCCTTAATTTTAAGCATAAAACGTTGAAAAATCACTATTCCCTTGTTATCCTACCCTCTGGATTTCCTATTTTGCCAAATTCTCTATATTCCCATTCATTTTTAATTTCAAGAAATGGCAAATTGACCAATAAAACTCAGTGGCCAGATCCATTCTTGCAGTTGCCACCATGCTGTTTATAGTGAAGAATACTGCCTTAAGAAACGGGGAACTAAATACCAATTAACTATACGGTCTCTACCGGAAAGTAAGTCTCTCCTTGAAATCATGGGCTGTCATCCTAGGGGCCAACCCACATCACTCCAAAAGTTCAGTGTTTACGTCAACGAGCTCTTGCTCACATAGAGACAGAACTGTGACAAGGACTTCAGCAGACAATTTAGGCATCGCATGCATCCCCACCTTGATTTGCTATGACTTCACTCATCCCACTGCCTGTGACTGTTTGCAGGAAAGCAAAGTAACTCCTCCGCAACATCTGCTTCTCTAAAGCGGCAGACTGGTCATTTTCTTCTGCTGGTCGGAGCAATACTTCGAAAATTGCATGAAGCAGAGGCATGAACATTTGTTGTAAAAATGGAGATACCTGTATCTGAATATAAATAGTGTTATTTCAGAAATGAGTAAAAAAATTATTATGAAGGCTAGTAAAAATCATGTATTACATGTTTGGAAACTTCTGAGATAAGTAAAGCTTAAAAGTTCTCATCACAAAAACATTCTGTAACAATGTCTAGCGACAGCTATCAATGAGCCTTATTGTGGTGACCATTTTACAATGTAGATCAATACTGATTCATCATGTTGTATAGCTAAAACTAATATAATGTCGTATGTCAATTACACTTCCACTTAAAAAATGAACAGTGATAAATATAACTTAGAGAAAACCATGTATTAAAACGTTTCTTCAGAGTTTTTATTTAGGATAGATATTTACATCAGCAAATAACGATGTTAAAATCTACATAGCACATGCATTATTAAAATCATCAAAATCATTAAATCAACCCATTTCCTACAGTTCAAGATCCAGGTTAAGGTAATAGGGAGTTGGAAATATTCCACAATCAAATAATGACATGGAATATTTTTTTATTTAAATTTCAAGAAATGAATTCTATTGCTAAATTGTAAATGCATTTGTATGATTAGGTTCTCAAGCTTTATATGCCACTGGGTAATTCTTGACTTCTCTATGTCTGTTTCTCATTTATAAACTACAATACCTATCTCCTAGGGTTGTTATAAGGATTGAATGACTTAATATACAGGCAAATACTTAGAACGTATTTTAAACACAGGCACTGTATGTTAGCCATTCTTATTAGACAGCTTATATAATGCTTGACCTAAATCTCCTTGTACATAAAACTAGCTTTAGTACTGAATTACTTTTAAACTCCTGTGTGGGCACCCAAATTACCATGCTTTTTATTTACCTCTTTAGAAATTTAGTACTCAAAGCTGTTTTTATTTACTTTTCTGTAACAGTAGACTAATAGTTTTCTTCTGCTACACAAAGCAGACAACTTCTGTTTTTATTAAAACATCTATGAAGCATGTCCATTGTGTCAGGGAGGGTGCCAGACACTGGGGATGACAAAAATATATGATCCATGCACTCGAGTAACTCATATTTACAAAAATAAACTAAGGGGGCAAACGCCAAAATATATCTAAAGATAAATACACCGAATCTTGCAGGAGATTTAAGTCCGGAGGCGCTCTGAGGTTTGCGGTACCTTAAATTTGGCCGTAATCTGGTTGATAAGAGGAATGAACTCCTGAAGGTCTTTTGCTTCGCAGTCTTTGAGCATGTGTTCTGAGGCAGATGGGATGAATGGAAGAACTTCTTCCTCCAGGCAAATTATCATGCGGTGGAGGAAAGTGCGGACGCCGCTTCTGAGAACATCCTTTTGTAAGGGACAACTGAGGGCTGGCAAGAATGTCTGCAAACAGTCCAGATAAACTTCGGAACAGCCACACTGTTTCACAGTCTGCTTGTTGCTGAAAGCTTTGCTGGTTCGACTATATAAGTGAAATCAGGAAACTATGTTTAACTTTATTCTTTAAAAGTTTTATAAAGTAATAGAAGACAAAGTACATCAAATTCCAAAACTGATAAAGACAGATCTTTATTTTCCACGTCACAATACTTCCATCTTTAGTTTAATATAGTTATTTGCAAACTGTGGCTTCCAGTGACTATTCCAGAAAGGGCTCAAATTAAAGTAAATGAATGAGATGTAGTTATGACAATCTCTCTAATCTGAGTTCACCTAAAGGTTTTACTAAAATCCTACTAATAAAGTGAGCAGAAAAAAAAAAGAAAAAAAATCCACATACTATGACTATGCTGTCCTACTAGACAATCTGCAAACTACCCATTTAAATTTAGAAAAGCATCTTTAGAATCAAGTTATTTATACAACTAATAATTAGCGTTTGCACTGAAATATTCTGTAGAGCAATTTCTCTACATAGCTTCTAATTAGCAATCACTACAATTTTCATGCTGTTATTGTTTGTTCGTAAAAAGCACTGGTGGAGAGAAAGAAACAGCAGCTTGGATGGTCTTCAGAACACAATGCCTCAGCTAAAAAGAAGCCCCAGGACTTTCTTCTTAAGGTACCAAGGTTAAACCAAGAGGTCCCATTATGGCCTTGGTATACAAACACATTAGCTAATCTCCTTAAATACACAATAAATTTATACCAACCAAGTCCGAGTTAAGGACTCAGTTGTCAAGGCAGAAATTCAGCATGTTAACGATCTATTCACTTCCTCAGCTAAATCTTGTAATTCACTACATTTAGAAAAGGTTTAGATAATTCTCTAGACAATCCAGTTTTGGAAACATGGATATATGCCCAACTCTAAAAGATCCAGCCAAGCAAAAGGTTCTGTTTGTGTAGAGACACTCACTTTGTAATTTCAGTCGCGATCACTCACCTGGCAAATCCAACAGCATGGTTGAGACAGTCTGCTAGAGACGCCTGCCTTTCTTCGTCTTGTGCCAGCATCAATTTTTCTAACAGAATTTTAAACTTTTCCATTAGGGGAGTCAACAGATTCCTCATTAAGGCTTGCTTCCGTTCTGCTGGGTAGTCACTATTAACAATCAGCACTCCGGCTGTCTCATAAATAAACAGTTGATCATCGCTGCTCAACAAAGACTGATAACCATTCTCCTAAAATGAAATTTAGGCTCACTGAAATTTTTCCTTGTTCAGGTCCTCTTACAAAGTGAGTGCAAAAGCGAGGCGATAAAATCTATCACATCAACTCATTATAAAAATGTAGACTGAGTACTTGTAAAAAAACACATTTTCTCCCAGGACCATGTAACAGAAAGAAAACTAAATCAGAGGTCAAAAGCTCTTACTCCACCCTTGTCAAGACTTTGCAAATGGTCATAATGATCGGTTAGCCTTTTCCCTTGTTTTCTCTTGTAAAACCTTTTTTTGTAAGATTGTTAGGAGGCTAAACATGAGGTATACCAAGGTACTTTGAATGCTAGTACAAAGGCCACAAAGTTAGTATTTTAAAGAGTTGAATAATGACAAAAGCCATACAATAAATACATACACACATACACAACAGTTGCTACTTTAAAATGTTTGAACTTGTGACTGCAAATAAAAAACCAGACCTCATCCAGGCGGAAGCAAACATCCCACTATCGGTCACTTTTCATTAATGAGCTCTGTTGTTTTTTACACTTATGTAGTTAGGGAGGCCAAGAGGATTGTGGGGAAATCTCATACGCCCCTCTGGGTCAAACACCTAAGCTCCCTATTAATACATAAAACCTAGTCTTAGATACATCATGTCATGGTTTTATTATAAAAGAATTCCCCATCTCTTAAAAAAAGAAGTGTCTAATGTCAAGTGTCTAATGTCTAGTGTCTAATCTAGGACTAATCACTGCTCTAGGAATTGAGACCACAAAGTAGCTACATAAATATAAGGTACTCAAAAAATAGGTCACTGTGAACTTCTAAGGAAAACAGGCATTAATTGGGTGAAGTACTTTAATATGTCAGCTTTTATAGTATGTAGGCAAAGATAATTTGACCATATAATTTGCTAGTAACCTTTTATGCAGTAAAATTACATAACCTGTGTACCCTAAGTACTGATATTTAAAGTTAAAAGAACAAAAGTATTAATTTTTGTTCAATATTTTTTAAGTAGGCGCTTTTGTAATTTTTATCAAAATAAAAAAATTGATCAATGTAAATGTTTTGCTTTACACAAAGACATATTATCCGTCAAAATGTGCCTACAAAGTACCTGAAGGTAAATCTTTCTATTAAAATGGGAGACCAAAATATTCAGAAAAATAAGCATTAAAAATTTTTTAATCTCAAGCCTGAAAAGTTAAACACAGAAAAGCTTCAGTCTGATAGTGGCAGTCAC